>WYDI02008200.1:0-37749 GCA_009867235.2 Psittacus erithacus | reverse complement strand
AGGCTACAAGGAATCTGGAGAGAAGCTTTGAACAAGGGCCTGTAAGGACAGGACAGGGGGAATGGCTTTAACCTGCCAGAGAGGAGATTGAGATGAGCTCTGAGGCAGAAGCTCTTCCCTGTGAGGGTACTGAGGTGCTGGCATAGGGTGCCCAGAGACGCTGTGGCTGCCCCATCCCTGGCAGTGCTCAAGGCCAGGTTGAATATAGGGGCTTGGAGCAAGCTGCTCTAGTGGAAGGTGTCCCTGCTTGTGGCAGGAGGTTGGAACTGGATGAGTTTTAAGGTCCCTTTCAACACAAAACATTCTATGGTTCTATGATTCTATATCTGAAGTTTCCTTTTCAAATCCCAATTCAGTCAGTTCTGCTTCGCTGTCTTTTTCCCATCATTTCCTTTCTTTTACCCCAATGCTGATCCATTTTTCTTATACAGACTGCCATTTATTTTCTTTCTTCTTTTCCCCTGTCTTTAAGTTTGTTCTTAAATCCTTTTTTCTTTCTCCTTTCTCTCTTCAATTTTAATCCTCACCATTTAGTTCCTCAAATATTTTTGTTCATTCCTAAGTTTACACTGTTTGTTTACCTTCTAGAGTAGAGACAACCATCCAAATATTGTCATTGCTTAGCCTTAAGATAAGAAATAAAAGGAAGAAAGAAAACATAGCTGCATATAGGCAAACAGCAATGTGGAAGATTATTCAAACACTATATGTATAAGATGTATGTTTAGGATTAAAATTATTTGGAATAGTTGCATCCTGAGAAACATCTGGAAAAAGGAAGTATTTATAAACGTGCTCATTCTCTGAAAGAAGACAATAGAATTCTATCTATTATAATGAACTCTCATCATCAGAACAGAAGAAAATACACTTTCTATTTTTGACTGAGGAACATCTGAATCCCCCTAGCAAAGACATACAACAGGAACTGTGAATAGGTATTTGTTGACCTCATTTGGTAAATTGTAAGAAATACATGATGAATTTTTATATACAGGTGTTCTACCAACAGAAGTACAGTCACCTAACGTGTCATGTAGGTATAATCTGAGTGTTAATGGACAAAGAAATTGTGTTTCTCTTGTTTGAAATACCCTGGGTCACCTGTAAAAATCTGAAATAGTGTTATTGGGATATGTTAGAGCAACATACTTGTCCCTGCTCAATAATTAGATACCAATCTCTCAGCTAAATTGAGTAAGAATGGAGAAAAGACATAATTTGAAACCTTTCTTTCTTTGTCATTCTTAGGTCATGTTTGGACCTCATCTGTAGCCAGTCTCCTTTTTCATTCTTTCTTTATAACTATGTGAGCTTGTGCATTTTCACGTACCATGGTTCTGCTCAAGCAAGAGTGATGGAGAGAAATCTTCCTAAAAGTGTTCCCTGCTATAGAGAGATAAAATATCTCTTAGCTCAAATTCTCTGAAGCTGTAAAGAGGTAAGATCTTAGGTCCCCTGCCTCCTGGCACTTACTGCAGTCAGTCTGCAACAATTCAAAAAGGCAGCTCCAAAACATTCTTTTTTTTTTGGAATTAAATGAAAACTCAGATATCGCTTTGGTTTCACAATTGTTTGAACACTTGTATAAAAGTTCATAATGTATGTAGGCAGTAGGCCAAGGGACTGGGAAGGGGAAGCTTCAATCGGTGTTGGTGGTGTGTTGACCCAAACTTCTCCTTCTTTGCCATCCTTTGGCCTACTGCATCTCATTGGCACAGAGCTGACCTGATTTTCTTTCCAAAGTCAGCAGAAAAGGGATAAAGTCTCAGGCTGGCCTTGTGGAAGCTTTCAGAAACACCTCTTTTTTCTTGCTGACTGTAGAAAAAGACCTGCATGAGTTACCAGGTTAAGGGACAAGATGCTTACCAGTTTTTGGTTCTATTTGGTTCTGGATTTTTGTTCTGTTTGAACATCTTCACTTGTGTGATCATCTCTAGCTCCAAACTGCTGTCCTGAGCAAAACTGAAAACTCCTGGATAATTCTCATATGGGGAGTATTGCTGGTCTCCTCTGTCATTTCTTCCCATACTTCGGCTTATTTTAGCTTTTACTTGTGTTTTTGAGTAATAAACCATTTCACAGACTTCAGGGTGGCAGATGATGAGGTTCCTCAGCTCTTGATATGATTCTGCTGAGCACCATTAGGATGTTCTTCCCTTTCATCATTCCATTTTGATGTAATCTACCCAACTATCTCTGTCCTCAAATTTACCAGAAGGAGGAGAGAGAAAGACTTCAACTCCAGCATTTCCAGGACAAATGTGCATGAAAACATCATTGAATTTCTGTCTTTCTCCCTTTTCTTGCAAGTTCTTAGTTTTCTATTTGATATCGCACTGATGTTATTCAACTGTGACAGCTAAATCACCAAGACTACCTGCATTGTCTTTAAGGATCACTGTTTCTTGTTTGAATACTCTTTACTCAGCTTATTACAAATCTAAAATGAATCACTGATTCAGTGCTGTGTATCTTTCTTTAAGTCACCATCGTGCAAGAAATTCTTGTTCACTGCCTTCCCCATTTTGAGGGGTGAATTCTAAGTAGAATGTGATACAAATCAGTGCAAACAAAAACAGTAGGAAAGCCTCTGGTGCTGACCTTGTTCTTACACATCCACGCTTTGAGGTAAAGGTTAGCGACACAAAGCAACACAAAATTAGTGAATATGCAGCATGTTCTCCTCACTTATTTCTGGGCATTAATTAAATATAATTCTATATTTTAGTTTAATGATGAAGCCCGCTGCATTCTTTAAGCTCTTGGCTGAAAGCTCTTGAGCTTTCAAGAGTTAAATTGTTAAATCTAGTATCAAAATAGCAAGGTAAATAGCTCGCTCAAGGCATTTTTTTCCCACCAGAGCTTTGTGGTTAGTATCGTTGCATATAAACCAACTTTCATGATTCCTTTAGAAAATCACTTTTTGCATTGAACTGATGTTGTTGTGATCATATACCTTGCTGTGATGGGGCTTGAAAAATAATTGCGTGCTGTAGACAGCCCACTGAACAGCCCCATGAACTACTTCCAGTATTTGAGCTTCTTGCAACGTATATTCACATGCAGTTTCAAACATTGTACATTCATAGAGCTGGTTGAGTGGTCTTCATCCAAATGCATTATTCAACAAACATTGCTATGGAATAACCTCTTTCCAGACTGAATTTAAAAGGAATTAAAGTAGCTTTGATCCTCACAAGGTTTAGTAGGTTCTGTGAAAAAGCATTGTAAATAGGGCAAGAGGGACTCTTACCTTAGACTCATCTCAGCTTAGAACTTTTATCTGTGGGGCTTCTGGCAATTCATTAACCATCTCTGTGCTTCATTGTCCTGCAGTAATAAAAAGCTTTTCATCCACCACTTTAAAGTTGTTTGAAAGCAGTGCATAGAATTTGATGTATAAATGTGAAATATTTTATTGCTTATTTTTGTTTTCTTCACCTACATTTCAAAGAAGCAGATTTATTGTTAAACAAGTGTGTGCTTCATCCCATGCCCGGAATGAAGTGATGTTGCTATATAAACAATTGATTTTCTTACCTTTCAACAAAGTCCCCAAAGAGCTTCGAGAGAGAAACTTCTTTTGAGTATTTTCTACATATATCAGGAAGCTTAAAAAAACCCAGATGAATAAACCCTATACTCTTCAGCCACATAGCTCAGCCTGGCTGTGCTGTGTATTTTCACATGCTAAATTTGGATGAAAACACGCAAAAACCTTAAAGTTTAAATCTTGTGAGGTTTCACTTCAATCAGCTCTTTTCCATCTGTGGCATTTTGGCTGATCAAAGACAGGAAAACAACTGAGATGAGAATATGTTAAAGAGAGGGAATGAAAGAGTGGTGGTGGTATATTCCTGCTGCCCACAGTTCACTGATTACTATTGTTGTGCTCTGAAGACATCACACTTTGTGCAGAATTATTTTGGGGTGGACCAGGGAAATCAAAGGTTCAGAAAGGAGCCTGATTGACCAGACTTCAGGAACATCTCTCTAGAACATTTCCATGGAAGACTGAAGGACTGAAGTAACTCGGGCTATGTATGAATCTTATCAAAAAGAAAGTCAAGAGCGTTTCCTGCCCAGGGAAAAGTTATCTGGTGGGCAAAGGCTCTTTAAATAAGTAGAGAGGAGCACAATAAGATACAGTACCTGCGAGATAAAGGAAGATAAAATTAGACTAGGAACAAGGTCCTTATTTTATCTGCAAGTGTAACTAAACCCCTGGAGCAAAATACATTAAATTGTGATGGATTAGCTACTGTCTGAGGTCTTTTAAGCTATGCTGCAACTCAACATGAGGTTGTATTTTTGATACAGGTGTTCTTCTGCTCCAAATGATACGCAGAGGGACAGACTAATTTGTCATTATAACCACATACACCGATGTAAACTCCAATCACCATTACAACTCTCAGGTTCTGAGAAATAGATTCTTGTTCTCCAGAGTCAAACTCAATATGCACAGTGAGATCCTACATGGTCACAAGATTAGCCAGGCACATGGCTCATTTTTTTCCTGATGAGCAGCATCTATTACTCTTGTACTCTGGCCTAGTTTTTTGCTTAGGTTTTTTGCAGGCAATGGGGTTATGGGTAGTTCTGCAAGAATATGGCCATAGAGGGTAAGAAAGTGACTGATACAAACAGATCTGTGGAAGAATAGGGATAAAAGGACACAACAATATTCTTTCTTTCCACCTGTACCTTTTTTGTTTTGGGGCATCCCATTTTTTTTGCTGATTCTGAAAAACAATCCCAATTTAATTGTATTTCCAGTTAATCCACAGAAGTTATTTGTTCTTATTACTGAAAGAGAAGTTGAGAAGCCATAGACTTTTAAGTCAGCAATACAGGGTAAAATTTTCCATGAGCTTGAGAATTGAGAAATGTGGCTGTTGAGTACAGCCTTGAATAAAAGAGCTATATTAGGCATACATAGAATCTGATGAGGCTTAGTACTACAGTATAAATGAGAATCTCCCATATTGCTGACATTCTGTAATCATTCTTAATAATTGCTGCTAATGTGATCTACAAGAAAAGTCTCTTCTTTGTTGTTATGTCTGAATATAAAACCCAAGAGAGAATTTTGGAAGTAGAAGGTTCTTTAAAAAGCTGAGGCAGTAACAGGGCAGCCTAAGAAGTGAGTGGAAAAGTAAAGATTCTAAGTGAAAAGCTGACTACTGTGAAAGCAAAGTTCAAGCAAAGCCGAGAGGAATGTACCTAAGTATCAGATCCTCAGGAAAGTCCTGATTTTTTTGTCTCCAGCCAAAACAAAAAATGGTTAAAACCCCAAAGAATCTTCAAGCCAAAACTCTGTGTTCTAGAAAAGGTATTTCTTTTTTCCTTCATTAAATGCAGTTATCATATATTCAAATACAGGAGGAGAAAGAAAGATGTGATAAAGCAAATCTCTGACCAAACCCCTTTGTTAATAATTTTGATTTTCTATTACCTGTTGGGCTTTTAGATACCAGCTTTGCTTCCCATGTTGTACAGATAAGGCAGGTCACTGAGGCTCAGAGAGGGTTCACCCTCCAGCACAAACTCACATCATTGTCAAGGGGCAGATTCAAGGAACAGACTGGAGCTTGCAGTCTCCTAGATTCAAGTTTAATACATTGTATTACAGCTGCTCTCCCTGTACAACAGATTCACAAGGCAAACCTCTGCTGCTTACCTTCAGAGCCTACTTAAATTGCTTTACTACTTCATAATACCATTCTTTGTTTGCCAGATTCTCCAAGGAAGAAATGCAAAGAAGTATCACTACTGTTAAGAGCTTATTACAAAACCTGTTCCTGACCTCTATTTTGCCTGCTTTTAGTTCAGTGAAAACAAAGCAAGACAAAGAAGTAGCAGTCAGGTTATGTCTTCAAAAATTCAGGCTCTCTCAACAGCATCACAGGCAGACTCTCATTATAGTTCCTTTCCTTCTGGATACAGCTAGAGATGTGGGGATCAAGGCAACAAATGTATTTCTGTTTTATCCCTGAAGTTAATTTTTCACTCCTCATCTTTGAGAGCTGAATATATATAATACCTGTGTGCAGAAATCCAGCCCTTCAAGTATTAAACATGTACTTACTGTATAATTCAGGTGATTCAAGGTTTCGCAACCCTGCCCACCATGGAGATGGGTTCCAGGAGTTTAGTGGGCGGCTGTTCCTATGGTATGAAAATAAGGATGATACTTCTCAGAGGGGGAAGAAGGCTGGATGACCATGTGGTTAAGGCACTGAAGCTTCAGGTGCCTTTGTCACAGGCTTCTCATGTTTCAGAGGGCTGTGAACAATCTTTTTTTATGGCTATCTATGTGGAAATTACCATTCAGTGATACCTTGGCAACAGAAAAACTTGGAAATCTCCTGATGTTTTTTTCTGTCTGTGAAAGAGGACTATAGTACTTCTCTACCTATGAAGAGAGTCTTCAGGGTACAGTCAGACCCTGCAGAGACAGAAAGCATCTACTCTCAAGTTTCTTGATCTTAGGCTAAGATTTGCCCAGGCACATCAAATCAGTGCAGTGTTGCTGCCCCTACTGGCTTTGTTTAGAAAACGAACCTGAAGCACAATGTGCTGAGATGAAGTTATCAGTACCCTCAGCTGTACAGCAGCACAGGGCACAAACCTTTAAAGGTGAAGGAGCAGAAAAACAGGCGGTGGTGGGTGAAGTAGAGAAAAATTCTGTTCTTTATGAACAAACACTTAAAAGAGTGTCAAATTCCTTCTTTTTCCTTTTTCTGATGTATAAGTGATAGCTTTTTTTTTCCTTGCTATATTTGTCATGTGGTTTACATCTATATCTGACAGTTACTATTCCTTTTCCATTTTTTGTACAATGTGACCCAAATCCCAGTGAGCAACACTATAATAAGATCATTTACTACAGAAAATTATCTTGACAGAAGTCCTGACATTGAGGAAGGAAGTGATGTTTTAGCCATAAACTTTAGAGAGCCAAGACATTACTATACATTATATGACCGTTAGCAACAAAACCATTTTTTCCTTCATAAAATGCTGTCACTTCATAAAATGCTGTTACTTTCACACTCATGAGCATATCACATAAGCTCAATTACTGTCACTTATATTCCGTGCAAACAACTCTATGCAAACTACTGGAGCTGTGACAAGTCACTGTAGCCAACAGCCTGCCAATAATCTTTAGTCAAGCTAAATGCCACATATGACACACATCACAGAATCAAAAATCAAACATATAGACAAATCCTTGAAAGATGTCTGGTGGCCAAAAGCATTCAGCACATATTGTAATGGATGATCAATTTAATAATTAATCTAATACAATAACTATTAAAATTATATTGTCAGACACTAAAGAGGTGCCCCCCCCTTAAGATATTTTCACACTTCTAAGTGAAAAATGTTCATAATTGCAATGTGTTTAGCTGAGGGATATGGAGGATGAGGAAATGCATGGATATAGTGATAAAATGGCCTATTAATTGATTAAATAAAATATCATAGCATTCTTAAACATGTATATGATCAGAAGAAGATGAGAAAGCTGAATACACTTTGTGATAGTTCGGTTATCATGCAATGAAGGAGATCTGACTCCTCCCTGGGCAGGTTAATTTTCAAGTTAGCCTGCCTCTATCTCTAGGCTTCAATACCAGCATGCCCAGTACACTGGATTTTGTTTCTGTGGAGAGAAAAGAAGATACTTGGGGTTCATCAGTACCATTGATAGCTATTTTCCTGCACTTGTCACAGATTAATTTTGAGGAAGAACTTTAAGGGATTGCAGACAACCTAACTTTAAGGTCGAGCTGGTGAAAGCATCTTTAAATGTCAGGTCAGGATAGGTGAATGCTTCAGTTGCTCACTGAACAATACAGTAAATCCAGCATTAGGACACGCTTAAAAGTAGCCAGGAATGGAGCATCCAGTGCGCTCTGGAGTAAGTCTACCCCTTAAAAATATACCTGCAGGATAATTTCAACCATGCAGCTTTTGTACCAGATAAGATTGTACATGTGATTGTATTGAATGAAATGATTTAATCCAAAGTGACTGTGGCCAGGCAAACCTTTACATGAAATTGAACAGATACAATGAACCAAATGCCATTTCACCAAGGTTCATTTCCTTCCTGAGGTAAAGTTTGGAGCAAGAAATTGAATGCAGACTGCCCTGGCAGCTATATGATACCTGCTATTACCTTAAATTCTTCAGGAAAATCAGGACAGAGTTGAGTTTTGATCTGTGGAAGGTACCAGTGCTCCTCCACAGGCTGTTTCCTTGTCCAGGAGCACAACTGCAGCTGCCAGCAAAGGGTCAGGATGTTTTGTAGCCATGCTTTGTATCCATACTCTTTTTAATTTATCATTCTAACAATAAAAAAAGGCTTATCCCAAAGTGACTGATAAAAGCCTTTCCTAGTTATTTGCATATATTCTAGTTATTTGCATATATCCTTCATGTACAAGAGGGTATGGACAGCAACAACCAAACCCTGCTGCAGCGTTGCGTAACTAGGAAAGCAATTCAAACACTGGTGGAGAAAGCAGAAGGAAGCTATTGGCACTTCTTTTGATCTGACAATAGAACAAGTTTAGCGATCATACAAAATCTTTACGTACATACTATATATAGTCCATCATATAGTAAAGTAAAATTTATAGCTTGCAAGCTGTACCATACAAAATGTCTCCAATATTACAAGCAGTGCCTGTCCTCTAACCATGATCTCTTTCCTCCTTTCTGCTTTCCCACCTTTTCCCTAGAGGGTCATCAGCTTCCTAATCTGCATTAAGAAGACCAATACCAGCAGGTTGAGTGAGGTGATCCCCTCTGCTGAGCCCTGGTGGGACACGTCTAGAGTGCTGTGTCCCTTTCTGGGCTCCTCTGTAGAAAACAGACATAAACATACTGGAATGAGTCCACCAGATGGAGAAGAGATGATTCAGGGACTGGAGCATCTTCCATACAAAGTTAGGCTGAGAGAGCTGAGACTGTTCAGCCTGGAGAAGGCCCAAGGGGAAACTTATGAATGTGTATAAAACCTGGTGGGGAGGAGTGAAAAAGATGGCACCAGACCCCTCTCAGTGGTGCTCAGTGTCAGGACTGGAGTCAGTAGTCACAAAGTACAAGAAATTCAACTTAAGGATAAGATAAAAACTCATTTCCATCAAGGCTGGCCAAACACGTGGAGTCTCCATGCCTGGAGATACTCAAAACCCAACTACACGCAGCCCTGAGCAAGCCGCTTTGGCTCAGTTTGCTTTGAGCAGGGAGAATGGACTAGATCTCCAGAGGTCCATTCAACTTCAACCACATTGTGCTCTGTGCTCATCCAGTTCCTCATAGTTGACATATTCTACTCAACTGACAGTAGATTTTCTTTCATTTTTGTTTATTTTCTATTAGTAAAGATTGTGTCAATGACACAAGAATACATTTCATATTAATATATTTTATAATGTCAGTGCCAAGGTGATCGCTCTTAGTTCATCAAAAAGCCATCCCTGCTTAAATCCACAAAAAAGGCAATGAAAAATTTCCATTGATGTCCACAGCCTTGGGGTTAGCCCTTTCTTTTCTAAGTGGTAGTAACAGGCTTTCAGTTAAGAGTGAGAATATGATGATCTTCAGTTGCTCTGCTAGTGTCTTCTCCCCAGACTCAAATATAACTTATGTCTATACTTATCTAGACTGAATTGCAGCCAACTAGTCCTAACCCAGACTCAAAGTGTGTCTGGACTCAGTTATTCTACTGACCACACCAGCAAAGTCAGATATAATAAAGCTTCGTATCATAAAGTCATAGAATCATAGAATCAGCTAGGTTGCAAAAGATCTTTATATGCACCTGTTTGATGTATGGATTCATGGTAAATTCTCAGAGCAACTGTGATACCATCCATTCCTTTTGAGATGAACTAACCCCTTATAAAGCTATCTAGGAATGTTCTTTATTTGTTAGAAGTTTAAACTGACAGATTCTGTCAGCCTGTCAGCCTCTTGTGCACAGCTCAGCTGGAGCCTGCTTTACTTCCATATTTTGTCATCAGTTCATTCATTATATCTAAAATATTAACACTGACTTCTAACTGACTGACTTGAGGAGGCAATAATCAAGCTAAGCTAATTAAAGGTGGTAGTACAGCCCACCTGTTATTATAAAACATTTTCCATAGCAACATAGGAAAGGTTTTTATTCTGTAGCTTTTTTCCTTCAGATAGCCCAGATTGGCAAAAGTGTTGCATTACATCAGTAATGCAAAATATTGAATACTGGTTTTAGACAATCATACTCGCACAAATAAGATCATTATAATGGAGGGTTTTAACACATCGTCATTATGTTATCATCTAGGACTGCTTGTTTTAAATTTATTGAGTAAAATTAGAACACTCGTATTCTTGATGAATGAAAAGATAAGTTTGTAAGGTTTAAAAAAACAAAAAGCAACCAAAAAAAACCCACACATTCTCTGCTAACAAAAAACCCATCTGTTTAAGCTATAAAACAATATTTTAACTTGTGTGCCTTATCTGAGCTTTGACAATGCAACACTTTGGGCTTTTTTTTTCCTTATAATCAATCATATTTTTCATGATCAATCACAAAACTTATGCAAAAGGAATGTCAAATTCAGTTGTGGAAAAAGCATGGTATTTTTGCATACACTCTAAAAGCAGGTGACTATTTGTCCCTGAGACATGGAGATCTCCAGAACTGGGCAACACCTATTCAGAAGGCATGGAACTCTAGATTTAAACATAAGTGACTACAATCCACCTAAGCTCCAAAGAGATACCCAAAACTGGCTTTGTGTCCAGAGTCTTTCATGAAGATCTTACATAGGTCTTACAAAAATTCCACTTCCACAAAGGCTTAAAATATGACTCAAGAAAGGGTGAAATATGGAGTTAGTCTTGAGAGTGTTGCAAAGCTGTAACAATACAGACTAGCTATCTAGTCATGTCCACTTCTTGGGGGATAATTAAGTCTTGAGTACTCTTTCACTTCTGCAGAAATGCCGTTCATTTTCTCCTCTTGTCCTCTGTCATTTGCTGCACTGATTCAGCAATGCAAAGGGGATTCAAACCACCAGGGCATTTATTAATGCTGCATAAATAGAAGTTTAAGCTGGGGGTTTTTAATGCACTTTCCAACCTTGTTTATTGACATTATGCTAGCTTTCTGATGAAAATGTTTTACTGGCAAGGAGATCTGGAGAAAGCTCAAGCTGTTTAAATAACAATGGGAACAAGCTTTCCTGAGAGAACCAACTCTGAGAATTCTGCTCTGACCATACTGAAAACTTAATGCACATATTGGCACAATATATTTTGCTGAATGATTGTGACTATTTTGCAAGTGGAACATAGTGTTGTGACAGTCACAGTTCTCTGAAGAATAATTTGTGTGTCCAAGGTCTAGTCATTCTCTTCCATATATGCCTATCAGCCTACTAAAAGACATTGCCTCCGCTGTAAACCCTACCCTGCACGCAATATGTGATTTGTTTTCTGACCTTGAAAAATAAGAAATATTTGATATTTCTCTGTTGCCACAATTTCATGAGAAAGTCTTAAGATTAGCTATCAACAATACATAATAATAATAGTAGTGACTGTCAGATACTAAGGTAATATTGAAGTATCAGTATTCACACAGATGAGTAAATTGTCCAAACAAGTTATACTGAAAAGATCCTGACTGACAATAAATATATAAATAAATATTTCATTCGCTGCATTAAGCATCTAAGAAAGCTTAAAAGGATTTATCTCTATGGCACAAGCGATATAGCATAATTCTACCTTGAAATGGAATCACAGCAGTGTATGAAGACCAGGCTATGCGAATGCTTAAGTGATCTAAACTTACTTATAAAAAAGTTAGATGCCAGAAGCAATGTAGGAGTTACAAAATCACTTTCATGTGACTGATAATCCATTATGGCAAATACAATAAAACAATTTCATACCAAACTACTGAGTTTTAAGTTAGGTGGGCATCGTTATCCCCATATTTCAGCAACTCAGAATACTATACAGCACTGTATCATTGAATAACAGCTTGATAAGAAAGAGTGACCTGCAACATAGAGCAAACAACACCCTTATTTTCCTGGAAAAAGAAGAAAATAATTCCCAGGAATATTTTCCCTAAAAGAAAAATAAAATCAATATTATTACAGTCAGTATCAATTTTAATAATCAGCTATTAATATGTATTTAAAAGAGTTCAAAGATATTAATTTTGTGTGGTATTATGATCTTATCCATTAAATAATATCTAACAGAGATAAAAGGACATGCACTTGTGAGAAACATGTAAAGATGCTCCATGTACTTAGGCCCACCTCTGCATGCTTCTGAGTAGTTAATTGTTACCCCAAATACTGGGGAAGAATGACATTGTAATGAAGTGGAGTCAAATCACCCAATACATGTATTTAAATCTGAAATAAAGTGATCAGGAAGGAGCATTCCCCGGTACAATTCAGGTTTCCACTGTGTACTACTAAGTGATTTAAGGTACCTTTGCATCTCTAAGAGTAGATGAGATGAATCTTGTAACTGTTCTAAGTATCTAACTTCCTTCGCTTTCCAAGAATTTTTCCCTGTTATACAAGTCAAAGGTAGGATCAGAAATAGAAAGCTGAAAATCTTGCTTGCAAGCACATTACTAGCTTGAGATACAATGTTCTGCAAGGTCCAAAAAGCCAAAAATCCTCAGAATTTGAAGCTGACTTTGGTTTACTGTTTAATAATGGTGATGAAGTAAATTTTGAAGAGGGGTAGCGTGACTTACAATTCATTTATTTTAGGGCTTTATATAAACTCTCTTTAGAAGGTGCTGGTGCTATTGTTATTTGTTCTTCCTTCTGTACATTTTGCAGACCAGTAGGAGAATTTTGTTGTGACAACTTACCTAGTTTCAACAAATGCAGTCTAATTTACTAATTCATTTACATAGTTTCAGCATAACGTACCAATATCTGCCTGTAAATTTATAGACGGAAACAACTGGGAGAAAAGGAAGAACTTCAGAGGAAAAAGGAGGAAGCTGCTATAATAAAATCCAATCTGGTCTAAATCTGAATGAATCTGGAGAGTGCCCAAAATGCAAAGGAATTGAAGATATAATCTTGACTTAAGCTTCATATTTTGTAGAGGAATCCGTTCTATAGCAATGTGCAGTATTAAAAATGTCAGCTATCAGAGATAAATATACAGAAATGAAAGAATCTCAGAGAGCTAGACCTTGCATGAAAGCATACCATTAATTTCTGCTGTCAAAGACCACTAATCAAGCTGAATTATTTTTGGTCAAGCTTGGCAACTGCATATGTGTGATCCTTAAGCTAGTCTTTAAGAATAGTCATTTATTCAAGAGGCAACAAAACATAGCATAAATATTTGGCTTTCATGTGGCTTTTAAATGCAAGTGTTATCATTAAATATAAAATTAACTACTATAATTTGAGAGAGTAGTTTAACAACAGTGTTAGTCATTTCTCACAAAGTAGTTATTTTCTAACACACATCATTTACTAAGTAAATAATATAGAAGTCATGCTATATGTTTATATCGAAATAGTAATAATGTGTTAGGTTTTCAGAATAGAACATATTGGTTCTATAGTAGCACTCATTAATGCTGCATTTCCAAGGTCTTGAGAAACAAACATTTTTTGTTCAAGAGAATGGAAACCACTGCACCTTATAGGACCCTATTTTGCGTAATTAGATGCCTACCTAAATGGACTGGTCATTCAAAGAGCCCCATAATTTCGTTCTTTTTCAGTAATATTACTAATGAAACTGTGAAATCATGGTTTAATTTAAAATGCCGCCACAAACATCTGAAACACTGCGAAACACTGCAAACACAGGAAAATATAAAGAATTGGTTATCCTTAGGACAACTAAATCCTTATTTGAAATTACAACACACTTACAAGGTTAATCTTGAGAATTTGGGAAGCAATAGGATGCTGTTATATGTGCCCAAGAATATTTCACTTTCTTTCCAAATTATAGGGACAGCATTAATGAATATTATAGTAGTTGCTTTACTTCTTCTAATTGAAAAAACCCAAAACCAATTGTTTACTTGATAAACTTCCAAGACCGTTTTGTCGAATTTCAATGCCAAAATAAAACCCAAAATGTCAAAGTTTCATCACCATTCCTTTTCTTCAGCAATTACAGAATGCTGAAAAAATAGAGGTCTTGTGAATGAGAAGCACAATTCTCTTGGTCACAGATCACTTGTCCCTTCATTTTGCAAAACAATTCTTTCCGATCAGGAAACAGAAAATTGTTTGCCTACTAGATGAGTCATCCCATAAGCCTGCTTTGAAGCCCTAGCTTTTGTGCCATGAATCTTTTCTTGTTGGGAGTGCAGAGTAAGGAAACAGTACCACATCTCCAAAATCTAATACTCCTATACATGGCATTCAAAGGATTAGCAGTCCTTTGGAATAGTATTAGGAATCAGGACTAAGAATACCATCTTCAGAATCTGCATCACTACAGTGCTTATTGATTTAGAAAACCTACTTGCCTCTGCCTCCAAACACTGCACTTAGGATATATATTCAAAGTGAAAAAATAGTGTTCTACGGGATTTCCTATTGAGTAAAATTTAGGGTTAGGGTTTGTGTTTGGTTTGAGGTGGGTGCTTTTTTTAATGAATTAGAAAAACGGAAAAGTAATCTTGGCTTTAGCAACTTATAAAGGAAATCTTTAAAAGTAAAGCCTCTCTGAATGGAAATAATTTGGGGGAGTATGTTGAATTTTAAGGTATAATGCCACAGATATCACTGTATTTGCATAGCACTATCACACTTATAGACAGGTCTACATTCTACGAGTTAGCAAAATGTGGTAAAGTCAGTTTTCTTATAACATGCTTCTCCATTAATTCATAATGTGGTTGGCTATTGACTTCTGTGCTCTTTGGTATATAATGATGCTGAACCATTGTTATGAACTCCCTAACATGCTATCCAGTGACAGGTCAAATTAGAGATCTGAAGGGACAAAGGCAGTCGTTGTGTCCTGCCACATTCCCAGATGAGGCTCTCTATAGGCTAAGAAGAGATTTCTGTTGGAGTAGAGGGCTATGTCAAAACCCAATTCAGCATTACCTCTGATGAGTTAGGTGTTTTCAAAAGCTGATCTGTATTCACTGATAACTAGCAGGAGATAATAAGTCTAATTAATTCTTTGCACATAAGTCATTGAGTAGTGAGTGAAGATAAATAATTTTACTCACGAATCCTACTACTGAAGTAGTCAGTGCAGCGGGGATTGTTTGTGACAGCCTTCAAACTATCAGTGTTCCCAAGAATGGCATTGCTTTCCCATTATCAGTTTCTTTCAGCAACTGACATCTAATGAATACTTTGATATATTCCCTGAAAGGAGTTATTAGAATCCAAATTACAGAAGGATAAAATGCCTTGACATGTATATGTTTCTATGGGGTTTTCAGACCCAAGTCCCCAGTGAAGCAAAGGGAACACGTTCTCCTCTCTAACACTGTCAACATTCACTATCACAAGCACCCAAAATTAATAATTATTTAGCTACTGAACAATTATGACAGATGATTAATTGATCACAAGGAGATAGTTCTCATGGTGCTATTAATCAGTATGTCATCAAGCAGACGGGGAAGAGAAGCAATCCATATCCGTTACAAACCATGTAAGGGACACATTACTCCGTCAGCGTGAAAAGGTCATTGTGCAGCTGAAAGCAGGATGAACAGACTTAGCCAGATTGATGAGAGTGTTATTTTGTGTATTTACAATCAAGGAAAAAAAACCCAA
Organism: Psittacus erithacus; assembly: GCA_009867235.2. NCBI lineage: Eukaryota > Metazoa > Chordata > Aves > Psittaciformes > Psittacidae > Psittacus > Psittacus erithacus. Next base: position 21,913 of record WYDI02008200.1, on the reverse strand, counting down.
ACCTATTCTGCTTGCACAAACACTGTAAATAACTGATTTACTGAAGCAAAATGCTAAGGAAAAGAGCAGGTTGCTGTGCAGTCAACAGTGCGTTAGTCTTCTATTGCTCAAAGATGACCAAATGTGTTATGGGGTAAAGAAAGACACTTTCCCCACTCACATCGTGATGCTTTCTTGATGAAAGAATATTTTTCAGCTGTGGTCTCTGGACATGACAAGGCTTTATCACCTCCCTGCCTGATGATTACCTCATTAAACACTGCTCATTATGTCTAGTAGAGAAAAGTCTGGTAAAGGAGTGCAGGAAGGGGAGCAGGCTGAGACGGAAAGAGTAAAAGCAGTTATGTATGCTCTGCAAGCTGTGTTCTGATGACAGAAAGCGTAAGTGGCATTGACTGTAGGAAAGCTTTTCCTTCCCTTACTGTTTTGAGCTTCTTAGGCATGTTTGTGCATAGACACTTTGAGGTTTGCCTACAGTTAACAACAGGCAGATGCGATCTCTTTCTGCCCGTGTTTCAAGACAACCAAAAGCTATTGTGCTAATTGCATGGCAATTAACAATAACCTTGAACCAAGAGCTTATAAATACAAAGAATCTTCAAGAAAGATTAGAAAGCAGGGTTGAAGAAGGCATTGTATATCTGCCAGGCATTGACAGCTGTGATACTTTTTACCTGGTGGGATCTCCAAGGACAGGCATGGAATATATCATGTTCTTGTGTGTCAAGTGTGCTGGGTAGTCAGGTTTGGTGGTATTACAGGCAGTGTCGATGCCTTGTGCCAGAGGCAAATAACATTCAGAACGGCTTTCCCAGGGGTGTAAGTGTTAAATATCTGGTGCATATGGATACCACTGTCTCCCTGATAAAAACTGCCTTTGTTTTTCAGGCTTTTCTCACCAGGGATCAGTGGTTTAAGACAGGGGAATCCAAAATTAGTTATGTTTTAACCAATTCTTACCCAAAGAGCAGTTTTTCCCTGCAGATGAATCCATTTCAGCCACATAGATGTTGTACAGATGTGTTCAAGCTATTTTATCTTGCTGAGAAAGTTAATTAGCTCAAGCGCAGCAGCACACTGTTGCAGATGTAGCTTCTAGATCTGGCTGCCACCCAGCTGGCTTGGGACAGTGGCAAGAAGAGCCTGAGTGCCTGCAATGGGTTTGCAAAGCTCCCTTAAGTACTCCATAAAGATATTCTTTTCATTTCTTTTTATTCCTCAGTATGACATTGTGAAGAAGTATGGCCAATACATAGTTGTTATAGATTGCAGAATAGCCTGGGTAAAGCTTTTCAGGCGTGACATTCTCTACAGGTAGCAAGGCTTTTTTTTGGGAGGAGGATTTCTGAAGTAAATGTAGAGAGAGAATAAGAATTCACAAGAAAATAGAGACCCAGTTGTTGTGTCTTGATCAGACAGCTCAGCCCAGCAATTCATTCAAAGATATATTTTTCCCTCACCAATCTTCACCTATTTTAGGCATTAATAAAAAGCATTATCTTTATCTTACTGATTACCTCATCTTGAACTTCAGAGCAGCAGACCATGGTACTGGTAGATAGCTCTCTATTTAAACAATATATTTACTGATTCAAAAATCTTTCACTCAGTTTAATAAATAGAACTTTAGATTCTATTCTAATGGAAAATGCCAGTTGCACAGGCATCTTTCCACAGAAATGCTTATTATATAGAAGATGGATTCTTTCTCTGATATAAAATTTCCAAGCAGCTCTGCTATTTGTTTATGTATTTCTATCAGACAATTTGTTTACTAGGCATTTTACAAATATTTAGATAGAGATTTCTAAACTATAACACCTTTAATCTTTCTTTCACTGTGGAAAGTTTTTACTTATCTGCCACTGTCCGGTTGAATAACTTACATAGAATCATAGAGTCATAGAATATTTCAGGTTGGAAAGGACCTTAAGATCATCTATTGCCAACCCCTCTGCTATAAGCAGGGATACCTCACACTAGATAAAGAGTTACACTTTTGTTCTTAGCCATCGTTGTTTGTCTTGACCTCTTCTTGTGCCTGGCATCACAAAGAGGCTTCACATATTTTCTCAGATTGAGATAATGCAGCCAATTGTCTCATGGAATTCACACATCTTCCTCTGGCCAGGAATATGTAAGTAAAGTAGTGACAACTTGGCATAAAATTGTAATGAAAATGGTGAAAACACAAAATGCAATCAAAATTATAAAATACCAGAGAGGATTGGAGAAAAAGCCCTTGAACTCTAAAGGAGAAACTAGTGACGAAGCATGTAAAGTCAGGAGATGACCAGAACCATGTAGACTCTGGCATGGTTAAAAAGTAGAATCATAGAATCAAAGAAGGGCTTGGGTTGGAAGTGACCTTAAGATCATCAAGTTCCAATCCCTCTTCCATGGGAAGGTATGACTCACACCAGACCCTGTTGCCCAAGGCTCTGTCCACCCTGGCCTTGAACACTGCCAGGGATGGAGCATTTACCATTTCATTGGGCAATCTGTTACAGAGCTTCACCACCCTGATAGTAAAGAACTTCTCCCTAATATCTAGCATGAACCTCCTCTGTTTCAGTTTGAACCCATCACCCCTTTTCCTATCACTACAGACCCTGATGAAGAGTCCCTTTCCAGCATGCTTTTGGGCTCCCTTCAGATACTGGAAGGCTGCTCTGAGGTCACCACACAGTGGCAGGAAGTTCAGCATAATCCACAGGACCAAAAAAGCTGCTATCAGAAAGGAAGGGTTAGCAGTAAGCATATGGCCTGAGATGTGACAATCAGGGGCTTTCACCACTCGTACAAGTTTATATGTGACTCCTGATAAAACAGGAGAAGAATTCATCTGCACATGTGGAGAAATCTGAAGATGTAAATGAATTCACACATGAGTCCAGCACTGAGCTGACTTAAAAAGCCAAGCAAATTATTCCAATTGAAGCATGTTTTCATGGTGTGCCTTAACTTAAAGCAGTACAGATTCATCTGAAAATACTTTGATATAAATCATGAACAGAGTGAGCTCACTGCGATGGCAGCTTTATAAACTTTTTTATTTCCCAAATATGAAGTGTATATATATATATAAATATATATATATGCCACCAATGGAAAGTAGACTACTAGCATGAATATATTTTCTCTTTCAATGGTCATGCTATCAGAGAACCATATGAATGTTGCACCTGCTTTATTCTGCTGTAATGAAATGTACAGGACCTAATTCACCACTTGGTTACTCCAATCTAGTACCACTGTAACTCCACTGATATCTCTGTAATGGAATCAGGAGAGAAAAGGATAACAGACTTGTTATATTTGCTCAGAAGGATAAAAATATGGTGTATTTTTGAGCCCTTTAACTCAACTTCTGCAAGTTTTCCAAATCCTTTCATTTCAAAGACATAAACTTTCCAAGTAGAGATCCAGACTGAATCACAATAACAGCATATTTGTGGTTTATAGTAAATAGCAAAGTAGCTTGAAGCTACTTCGCTAATAAATGATACCCTGTTAGCAATGTAAAGGAACTGAGGATAAGTATGCTGCTAGGATTTGGAAGCTAAGATATGGCTTCCATATTCATAAGCTTTTCTGAAATATGTATAAGAAAAGCCACACCATTAAGTTTAAATTTGCATGCTCTTGAATAACAGGCATTTTTTAGTGAAATTCAGAAATTGGAACAAAATGTTAGCATATTTGGGAAAAAATCTGAATTTTATTCTTTCCAAAATAAGCCTTTTAATAGGAAAATAACTTGATAACTATGTAAATGTTTGGAAATCAGGAGTTCTAGTTGTATATTTTCTAAGGAGCAATAGGGCTTGTATCCTTGTTTTGCTAGGGGCAAGCTTACACAAAACCACTAAAATTGCAGTTTATAAGCCATCTGATATCTCAATCTCTTAAAAAATCACCAACTGAGATGTCAGAAACCTGGGGTGATGTGGCTTCAGGGGAGGTATAAACAGCAGGATCAAATGAACTTTTAAAAAGCCAAGATGCTGTTTTCCCGCAGCTCAATTTGCCCCTTTCTGAGCCAGAGCATTACGTCTGAAAAACTGGGTTGTTTTGCTTTTTCTTTTTCAGAAGCACCTGAGGGAGGTATTTAAATTTAATCACATTCAGGTTCAACACTCATCATGGTGATAGTAAGACAGGTGTGGATGGGGGAAGGCAGGATTTGCTGATTTGTGAGATCCTATCACTCAGCATCTGCTAGCCAAATTGCCAGCTAATCATCTGTGAAGAAAAAAAAGCTTTGTTTTGACAAGGAGAACATTTCATCACCTGTGGAAATTGCTTTCTGAAATCCATAGCCTCGAGCCCAAGTCTCTGCAGCAACTGAAAGGAGAAATCGTCATCTGTATTTCCAGTCTCTTCAATCCTAACAGGTGATTGAATGGATATCCTCATTGAAAAATTCCCTGTGTTTTATTAGCTAAACCTTGCTTTCTGCCCTGAAGGTGGCATTTCTTAGCACCCATGAAAGAAGACATCTGCTCTGTGTCAGAAAGCATAGAAAACTTTACTTGTTTTGGTCAAATTGTGGTGCCCTGCTCTGTCCATTGCACAACCTAGCCAGGCATGAGGCCATTATGGTCCAGCAGCCAGCCTGTACCGATGCTAATGAGCCCTGCTGAGAGAGAAAGGTCATTAAGCATGTTTGAAAGGTCTCTAAGTTGGATCTGATTCATGCATCTCTGGCAAGGAGCACGGGTGAGCCTGGGAAGCAGCTGTCAGTACCTGGCTGCAGGAAAACGTCCAGAGAACTGAGGAGTTTAACAAGTTACTGTAAAGATTTAGATATTTTTAATAGGAAAGTGAAACAAGGACTTAAAAATAAGGAAAATAAAACCCAATCAGAAAACAGAAAAGGTAACATCACACAAGTTCTTCCTAATGGGACAAGTTCCATAATTTTCACATCACACTAGCATCTTCCCTGCAAGTATCCGCTGTTATCCACTGCCAAAGCAAAAATACTTTACTATGTGGCTTAGAAATTGTTATGCCTGTTCTCCACTGGTGGTAAGCTCTTTCACCTTTACAGGTACCAGTGCTTGTGAAGAGCAAGATATATAGAAAAAGAACTTCATAGAATTACAGAATGGTTTGGGTTGGAAGGGACTTTAAAGGTCATCCTGTTCCAACTCCCTGCCATGGGCAGGGACACCTTCTACTAGAGCAGCATGAGAAAGCAATAGCAAATACTTCCTCAGCTGTTTGTTGTGCTGTGTGCTTGTCTTCCTCTCTGCGTCTGTGTTGACACTGAGCAAGTAGTCCAGGTTACTGATCACCATAGTGCTTGTACTGAATGAGGTGTACAAGAAGCCTCACAGATCCTCACAACCATAAAAGAAAGCAGAAAGGATGCAAGACTGTTGTAATGAAGCGCACAGTCCCTGCACTTTAGGCAAGTAGAAGTTTGACAGCTCAAAATACAGGGAAAAAGGACAATCTGTGAAAGGTGTTCTTCTGCCACAGTTGGGTAGACACAGATCAAACTGCCTGTGTGAATAAGAGCAATATGTAGATTCCCTCGCTAGTCTCCTGGGAGCCATCTGCTCCAGCGCTGCCTTTGTAGATTGATAAAGATATAATCTCAGGATAGACAGTGTTCCTTCTAGAAACAGATATTTCTTTCAAGAATTAAGGGTCAGCAAGGTAGTATTCCAGGTTTGGGGACATTTCCTCACAAATAAAAGCGTGCCTGTTATTAAAAACATTAATAATGCAACAAGGTAAAAAAGTCCTTACTAAAAGCCACTGTCTGCAGTTCTCAGAGAACAAATTACAACCAGAGACCACAGTGTGAGAATCTGCACTCTCAAGCTCAGTAGATTACTTAGGAACAAGCTGCTCTTACATCTCACACCTCCAACCCTCCCTAAAACTGGGTAGGGTGGCAGACAACAGCAGTGTGGGACATGCACATCCGTGAATTTCCAGACACAAGATGCAGACGGGAATTGCACATGGAGAAGATCGCTGCCCAGAGCAGGTTACCCTTGCTGGTTTTCATGCTGCACACCCTGGATGAGGCTTTGAAGATTTCCTCACTTATTGAAGTCTCTCTCAAAGTGAACTCAGTTTGATAAAAATACTGGATTTTTACATTTCTGTTTAAAACAGAAGACATCTGAAAATACTAAAGAAAGAAAACGGAGTTAATTCATTAATATAGAGCAGCTTCGCAGCAGGAGATGATGTAAATAATGAGACTGACTTAATGTAGTGGCCGGGAGAAGCAGATACGACGGGTTTAGCAAAGAATATTCCTGACACGCATGAATGCAGTGTATGCAAATACATTTGTTTGATTGTTTCAAATACTCCTCACTTCCAGGTTAACTATTTAATTTACGTTGTAAGCAGCCTTCTCCAAGAAAGACTCTTAACGGGGACAAAATGAAGTCTGTTTACTTAGTGGCAACACTTCAACAAGTAAAGTTTAGTACTGAAAAGACAATGGTACCTGCAATAAACCTGGGTTTCTTTATAAACTCATTCTTCACTTCTTCCTTAAATAAGTACAAGGTTGAAAAAAGGCGTCAGGCTATATATATTTTTTATTAATTGCATTTAGAAATTATTATTTAATATTCACACAATACTCATAACTGCTATGTATATTTCAGATGCCTAGATTTATAGCATGCAATCAGTTTAACTCCTGAATTCCCATTTTCTTCGGATCTAAATTCCTGTTTAACATGGTTCATGGGTAAACTGATGGATTTTGCTCCCAAGGCAAACTTCAGAAAGGACAAATAGTCCTGTGGCTCACACACTCATCTGTGGCTCAAGAAATGTGATTGATCATAGTCCCCTTATTTCTCCATCTTAAATATCTCATTTTTAGAATAGGAATAAAAAAGTTTTCCAAACCTCCGAAGAATTTTTTCAGGAAGTTGCTGGATGCATAAATATTGTAGTTTTAGGCAACCAGAGAGATAAAACACCCTATTGCAAAACATGTAACCAGCAGTAAAACTACATCGCAACAAGCATGTTGCAGCACCATCTAGCTATCTTGTTAGGTAAGTCACAAGCTATATAACATAAAACCTGATCCTATCCTTGAGTGAAAAGCCCCCACAATCCAATTCTGTATATTCTCTTCCAAATTAATTGCAGGAATTGGTAGTGAAATATCCATACATATTTATACACTTTCAAATGACCAGTGTTAAAATGTATTAGTCCTGAAATTGGTGTCTGTTTCTTGTCTTAAGATGAAGGATGGCAGTGTTAACAGCTTGCCTCACATAGTTGTAAAGATTAAGTAGATAGGAGTGTAATGAAACAGTTTCACCATAAAGCACTGCAGCAGCTCAAGAGGGAAGTGTCACCACTGGATTACACTAAGATGCGCGGGGACTGGTTTTCCTAGTAAGTCCCTGTCTGTAAATGGCACCTCTACAAACTACAAAGTTTGAGAGAGTTGGAAAAAAGCAGATGCAACATCTCAGATCAGTGCCTGTGAGCTTAGTCTGTCGAGATGAAAGAGAAAAATCATCAGATGAGCAGCAATTATCCACAATGAAGACAGTGGCACCAGGTACCTGAGTCAGATACGTGCCTTGTTCCAGAGTACAGAAGTCATCTCTCTCTCCTTATTGCTGGCTCTGGAATGGCTGGTAGCCTACCTATGACGCTCTTCATGCGCAGTGCAGGGGTTTTGAGGAGAGAGAGACTTTGAGGTAAAATACACCCAGCTGATTAGTTTCCAGTGATGTAATTCAATGAAAATCACATATAAAAATAGTAGAGCTAAGAAGAGTCAGCAAGTGCATAAAGACAGCTGACAGAAATATTATCTGCTGTGTACCTTCTTCTGTGCTGATTTGGGAGTTATGCTGTTAATTGTTCTGGGTTCTGATCAAACACCCACTGTGTACAACAAGAGTTTCCAGAGACTCAGATGGTCTGGGCCTTCTTCTATCATTAATTCACTTGTTTCCTAAGCATTTATTCTAATTTAATAATTGAAATTGCATGATTAGTACTGGGACCTGGCTACAAAACAGCTTTGAAGAATCTCTTCAGGCATCTGAAACAACTGGATTTGTGAACAGCTGAAATAAAAGTCACAGAATCATAGAATCACAGAATGGTTTGGGTTAGAAAGGATCTTAAGATCATCCAGTCCCAACCCCCTTGCTATGGGAAATGATGTTTCACACTAGAGCATGCTGCCTAAGGCTCTGTCCAACCTGGCCTTGAACACTGCCAGGGATGGAGCATTTACCACTTCTCTGGGCAACCTCTTCCAGTGCCTCATCTCCAGGACACCAGAACTGCACACAATACTCCAAGTGAGGTCTCGCAGGAGTAGAGTAAAGGGGCAGCATCACCTCCCTCTACCTGCTGGTAATGCTGCTTTTGATGCAGCCCAAGACACAGCTGGTTTCTGAGCTGCAAGCCCACACGGAAGCCAGCTCATGCTGCTTCTCATCAACCAACACCTCCAAGTCAACCAACACCCACTCAGCTCCAACATGTGACATCTAAGCATTTGTTAATATGGTTATATATGCAATCAATTTTTTTATTGTTTTTTTTTCCAAATAAGGGTTCTATGAAACAACAGTAAGAAACTAGTCCTTATTTTACACTATTGGGGACAAAACAACAATAAACAAGATGCAATGGAGCCTTTAGTACTGAAGGAGGACTTTAATGGAAGCTGGCTCAGCACAGAAACAGTTTATACAGCTCTGAGATCCATCCCTGCAGGTAAAGAAGCAGCCAAAACCCACCCACAATATGTAAGTAAAAGAGTAACCATCAACTTCCTTCACGAGTTAAAACAGGAGACTTAACCACAAAAATAAAGTTACCTTGGATCAGAGCCCATTGGTCTTTCTTTCTACTGGTATTTCTTTATGTTCCTGTATTTTCTTTCAAGAGAAACATTCCCTTTACTATGTTTGTGGTAGGATATTTTTATTTGTTTGTTTATTTGGATGATACTTTAGCAACCTTTTCTTCTCATTCCTCATGCAATCCACCCAACATCTGTGGCTATGTTGGGTACCCATTCATAGAGAAGTTGAGCAGGGACAATTCTTATTATGTAGTCATTGTTTTTACCTGTTGCAACAAGTATTTTTTTACCTTTTTTTTTAATTTTTATATTTTATCCTGGGTGGAAATGATGCTGCAGCTCTTGTCTTATGCATTAATTGCACTGACCCTGATATTTGTCATCTTCCACTTTATTTTTATGATTTTTCATATACATGGCATCTTCCAACTATCAGCTCCAAAGCACAATGAAACAGGGAGTAAAACACTATTACACCAGCAGAGACATCCCTGCATCCAGAGCACTTGCTTTTTTAGTGTTGGCGGAGCCCACTCAGCTCAGCTCTGGTTGAGGAAGAAGCAGAATATACAGGATTGATTTTATTTAGAAAAATAAGAAGTTATGTTGAGGCGCAGCTATTAATCTACAGTTAGGCAAAAGAGGTGTGTCTTTAGCATGCTGCTAAGAGATAAAACAAATTTAAGCAGACTTTTGCTTGCCATTTGCTTTGCTTTAGCTCTTTCAAGCCTGCATGATGAAGAAAATTTTTGTTAAGAATGGAAAAGAGGCAGATTATGCAACTTGGAAGGCAGCTGCTCTTTCTCTCATCTTACCTCTTCACCTTAACTTACTCTAGGGGGAGCTTCTCACCAATTCTAGATGGTGGCATCATTCGATGACAGCTGCATAGCACGTTTCTCATCTCAGTTGTGAACCTTTGAAGTCCACATCTCCTTAACATCTCCTTAACATCTCCTTAACTTCAGTTCTAGAAGCCAAGAGATTTTTCTGAAGATGAAAACACCACTAGCTACAAAACATAACTCTCATGATATGCAGTCGCTCTAGACTTCTTCTGCAATTAGCAGTGAGAATAGATGTGCTGAATCTCCTTTTGGCTGCAGCTGATTCTCTACTCTGACTGTAACCTGGTACAGGGTTGCCTTAGGTATTTCAGACAGTTCCTTGAATTTAGCTGGGATTTGGGTATTACACTCCAAACCCAAGCATCTTCTATGGGGATAAAAGTGTTTCTGTTCTCCTTGCTTGTTCTGAAAGTAAAAATGTGAATAATTCTAACTATGCATCTTCTAAGTTTGTACTATTCTGTTTTGTCCTTAAATACAAACTTCACATTAATGGAAGGGTATTGCCCAGAGAAACAGTGGGCTAAAGTTATTTCACAGGAGAGCAGGGAAGAGGTGAGTTTTGTATAGGTTACAGAACTGATGGAAATTTCCCAGTTGTCCTTTAGACAAAATTATTCCCATTCTTCATGGAATTTAATTGCCTTATGGTGCTTTCCTCTATGTTGGCTCCAACTCCAATGTCTTCAGTGTACCTGTTCCTCCCAGGAATCTGCATGTCTGAAAGAAAACCCAACCTCCTGGAGTCCTTCTCCTTTCTTGAAGAGCTGAGATATTTAAGTATGAAATCTGTTGAGTGTCTCAACAGGAAAATACAGAATATATGGTCACCTAAAAACTGATTCCATTAATGGCATGTTACAACTACGTAATAGAGAGTCCCAATTTCAAAGCTTACTTTCTTTGCTCTATATAAGCAGTGTATTTTAACAATTTCCTCTGTGTAGATAGTTATTGCACAGAGGTCCTCTGCTGTCAGGCTAACTATAGGATTATGGATACTCAAAATGCATGTAATGTCAAATTCTTCAGCCACTAAAACGTTGTGCCTGAGGCATTACAAGGCTCATTCATTTCAAATTTGGCGATTCACATTGCTGCACTGCTGTTAACAGAATTCCACCACATCGCATTGGAATTTTCTGTTCCAGCAGAAGGTTTCCAAGGGCAGAACTTACATTGTAAATTATCCTGATTTACTGAAGGTTACGGTGTGATGAAAGAGGGCAGTGTGCTTAAAAGACCACCTGTTAAGCAAATCAGAGAGCTACAGGGGATAGCTTTTCTGGGGACCGAACCAAGGAATGACCAATATTTGTATGTGAAAATGCTATTTATATAATGGAAATATTCTCCCAACAATTTAAGAAGCCACATAAATCCCACATCTAAATATGAGGCAGCGCTCTTCTTTTGGGAACGGGGGTAAGGGCAAGCCTGTAAGTGACAGATTGTCAAGCATGTATTAACTTTGAAGCTCATGGCTTTTATAGGTTGAAGAGATTAATCTTTTAAAATAACATTCATATTTATCATTCTCTTGTAGTTAATCTAGTGCACAGGAAAGCACTACAGTAAACCTACGTATGGTTAACAGCAAAGGAAATATTTCACACGTGAGATCTCAAATGACCCAAACCACACTATTTGAGCTTGTATATATGACTGTGTTCATTCATGTGGCAGCAATAGTTTAATTCAGTGCTCCCTGTCTTATTAGATTTCATTTGATCTGCATTCAGTAGTGCATAAAGTCCCTGACTGCATTTGAGAAGTTGTAGGGTTTTTACATTGTTCAAGAATACTGCTTGACAAGACAGCACCTTAGTAAAATTGGTGCTTTGTGGGTTGAAATGAAGAACAAGTAAAGCATTAATGTGTTTGTTTCCAATTTTGGTGTGATTTTTCCTTCCTAATGAGAACATACAGATCTCCACACAGTCATGCACTAAAATGATCAAAGGTCTGACTTGCCCTCCTACTGTATCTTTGTCAGTGAACAATAAGAGTTTACCATCATGTTTAATAGTTACTAGTGGGCCTTTCTGCCACTAAAGCATTTAATAACTTTCTGAGCCTAAAAAATAAGAGAAAAACTGCCCATTAGCAGGAATAATGTCACATTTCCAAGTGCGCTCCACAGAAGTTATTATCTTAGATGCTTCCTTCTCAGCATCCGCCTTTTTTGCTTTTATCTTCTTCTGTGTCCAATTTTCTCATCTGATAAACTCCAGTTTCCCTTTTTGCCTTATAGATGAGCATGTAGCTGGTGGAAATAGTGTATTAAGGGAGAGGTCTGCACTATCATGTAGTGAAGAAGCTTTCCAACAAATAATGCCCTTGCTAACTAAATATGTTTCCTCTTTCATACTCACCTTTACCTTTTCTGCAATGCTGCATTTCAGAAGCACAGCAGTCAGAGAGGAAAAGGCCATTGTACTGGGCTATAAGTAGGTATGAGATGCAGGTTTATTGTATTTAGTACATATGTATAAGATACAGATTTAGTTTGAGGCGAGAATCTATTGCTCAAAAGAGGATTTCCAAGACAGATATAGGATAGAAGGGATGTATTAGCCTGCAAAGACTATTAGAATAAAAGTCCCATGTGTATATTGAGTGATTCCTTATTTTGGGGGTTAGTTTCACTAACCTTTGTCTGAAACAACCACTGGTTTCATGCTGTCACAGATAGATAAACTCTAGGGGATGCTGTAGACAGACAAAGCCCTGAGCCTCATCCAAACCAGGAAAGAAATCCTACTTGGTCCCCAAATCACACAACTACTCAGAATAGAATGTTCATTAAGATTCTCATGCCATGAGCTGAAATGGATGATTTCAGTAGCAACAAAACGGCCTTTGAACATCTGAAAAGAGCTTAAATTGTGGGGGAGGAGATATATACACACTATATGTGTATATTGTTACTTTATTCGGATATTCTTCCCTAAGAAAAATAGCCTTACCAGCATTATTTCCAAAGCATGTGCATCTCTTGTAAATAAAATTACTTTTAGAGCAAAGTGTATTTTATGCAAATAGCATCTCTATCACTCGCTACCATTAATCAAATTGAGCTGTCAATGTAAAGGAGTTGCACGCCATGTAAATATACGACTGCTACTCCAACAGTTGCTAGTTGTTGATATCTGCTGATGCACAGCACGAGCTGTGCAGGCTTATGGCTATCCGTGCTTTCATGGCTTTTCATAGTGACTCTATGCTCAGACGTCCCTAGCTTTCTGCTTTCTTCCAGGGTTGTAAAGCCAGCTTTACCTCCAAGCTGCTCTGTGGGTAGGAGAGGTCCTTGGTCATTCAGGAAAAGAAGGAAAAGAGTAGGCATCACTGTAATGGCATTAAAGGAAACAAAAATTGCTTCCTTTGAGCAACAAATTATACCAGCATTAAGCAACAATTGCTGTAATGAAAATTATTGAAGCTGCAAGGTATCAGACAAGCTGTGTACATCTGGTCTGTTCATCTGCTTCCTTGGAGAGTGCTTTGTAGACAGAGATTAACACTAGTGGTTTTTGTCATATTTTACCAGAAGGAAAGCAGAGGAGGCTGTTCTCCCTCATAAGGTTCGATTTTAGCTTCTTGAAGGAAAAAAACCTCCTGAAGTGTAAACACATCCTTGTTTTTCTGTAAGTACAGGTTATGCGTCTTCATGTTGTAATTGCAGCAGATGCAAGTAAGATTAGATTGAGAAAATCCAGGTACCTCAAGAATAAGTCTTTAATCATTTAGTAGTTGAGAGCGTGGTAAGAAGTCCCATGCTGCTAAAAGATGCCATCTTGTAAATGAGATGTAAATTGGAGGTCGTGACTGTTTGTGATCGTTAAAGATTATATGAAGAATAGTGGTGATTAACTCTAATGTCCTGCCAAATTCTGGTGTGAATAATTATTTTTTTTCAAATAGTGAAATTCCCCTTAGAACTGCAGTCAGATTATTCATCACCCGTGCCCCACTGTTTGGTAGTGTAAATTGCTAGCTTTCGCTTCTTAAATGAATACAAGTTAATGGCTATCAAGTCATATGAAAGCCTTCTTTAAGCTTTCAGCTGGCTGAACAGGCAGCTTGATGCTTCTTTGTGTGTTTGACTGAAGGAGACTTTACAGTCTTTCCAGCCAAACTGCAAGCCTGGACAACACAAATACTCTTAGTCTGCTTCTGTGCTAACATGAATACTCTTAGTCTGCATCTATGCCATAGTTTCCACCACTGTTGAAGGAAGTTGGTGGTAACTGGACTTGGATCAGAACAGATTATGAAGTACTTGCATGGACCCATGCATGCAGTTCAGCTGCTGGAGAAGGAATCAATGTGTGACACATGCTGATGAAAAATATGGCTTGGTGACATGGTATACAAATTAGTATTCAAAATAGTTATGTGTACTGCATATGCATGTTTTAGTATGTGCATTGTATCCCAAATAGTTATGTGATTATTCCGCAGAGAAACCTTCAGGGGTAATACCTGAGTGAAAAAAAAAACAGGAGGGGAAAAATAACAATAATATTAAAAAAAGAGTATTATCTTCTAGTATATTTGGTTGCATAAGTATCAGGCTTTTTTGTTTCACATCTTAGATTAGGTAAAAAGTGTTGCCGCTTTAATGGAGACATGAGTGAGGTTTTTTCCTTTGTTTCAGAATAGGTTCTAATGAAAATGAAAGAGACCTACTTATTTCCTATTGATGTTCCTTTTGCTTTTCATCTCCTCGTAATTTTGCCTTGTCCAAGACTGGTTAATGGCTCAAACTGAAATGTCATCCTGTCACTGTTAATGTCACTATTTGAGTCAAGAGCTTATCTCTGACTAATTTTCTAATTTTACCTCCAGACTAATTCTGAACTCTTAAATATGGGCTTGAAGATAGTCCCTTGATTAAATACTCTTCTAAAGATCAGATATTTATGAATTTCAGGGCTCAGATGTAACCCACATTCAATTTAATCAGATTTAAACTACATGGACTACAATAGCTAAAGGCAGACAAAACCCTGTCTGTCTGCAATGGGCTGAAGTGTTGCATATGTACTGTAGAAAACTGGAGCAAAAAGTGATGATGTGCAACAAATGCACAAGGCTTTTATGATTCGTATATTCAAGATTAAGTATGACCTTTGGCAAAGATATCATCCATCTGTGATTTACATAGTGTGTATGTTTTAATCCTGTTTCTATGATCTCTATATTCCCATTGTGAATAGTCTGACTTTAATAATTCCAGGAAAAGCCAAAGCTTTTTGTTCATAACCTGTTCTAAGTATTTTTATTGCTGGAAAAATTACATCTCTTAGTTATTGTCAGCAAGTTTGAAAGACCTGTCACTATTATCAGATATCTTCCTTAACACTAACACTGTGGAATGCCTGATTCACTTGGAAACAGAATCCCAGAATGGTTTGGTTTGGGTTGGAAAGGTGTTTTCTCTGATTAATGATTTCTCTTGGCACTGGTGAGGCTGCTCAGTTCTGAGCCCCTCATTACAAGAGAGGTAGTGAGTTGCTGGAGCAGGTCCTAAAAAGCTGGTGTAGGGTCTACAGCACAAGTCTTACAAGGGGGGGCTGAGGGAACTGGGATTGTTTAATCTGGAGAAGAGAAGGCTCAAGGGAGACCTTATCTCTCTACAGCTACCTGAAAGGAGGGTGGAGAGAGAAGGAGGCCGGATTCTTCTCACAAGTAACAAGTGATAGGACAAGAGGAAATGGCCTCAGGCTGTGCCAGGGAAGGTTTAGACTGCATATTAGGAAAAATTTCTTCACTGAAAGTGTGGTCAGGTATTGGAACAGGCTGCCCAGGGTAGTGGTGGAATCACCGTCCCTGGAAGTGTTCAAAAACCATGTAGATGAGACTCTTAGTGACATGGTGTAATGGTGATTTCAGCAGTCCTGGGGTAAAGGCTGGACTTTATGATTTTAAAGGCCTTTTCCAATCTAGTTGATTCTATAATTCTGTGACCTAAAAGCTCATCCAGTTCCAATCCCCTGCCATGGTCAGGGACTCCTTCCATTAGAGCAGGTTGCTCCAAGCCCCTTCAAACCCGACCTTGAACACCTCCAGGGATGCTGGGCATTCCAGTGCCTCACCACCCTCATAGTAAAGAACTTCTTCCTTATATCCAGTCTAAACTTCCCCTGTTTAAGTTTGAACCTGTTACCCCTTGCCCTGTCACTGCAGTATCTGAGGAAGAGACTTCCCACCTTAATAAGACATACTCCTGAAATTTCATATTCTAAGTGGCTGTTTTCCAACTCTTGATTTGTTTCTTATGACTTCTTCATAATCCTGATGTATTCATCTTCCAGGGATGAAGCTGGTCCTTGATTCAGTATTCTTGTAGTGGTCCTATAAGTGCTTTTCAGAGGGAAAATTTTAATTCTTAAGTTTTCCATTGCAGTCCTCATATATTTAAGGGCCAAAATTTTTTCCTGCAGAATTTAATGCTGAAATTATAATTTATGTTGAGTTCTACGGTAAGAATGTTCAGAACAGGCTTTCAAGCTGAAGTCTCCTGCTTCTTCACCCTGCTCAGTGAAAGATATTGGGACTTTCCTCTCCAATTGCCCTAGAACCATGTGTGCTTTCTTCACCGTTCAGCCCTAGAGTGCAGAAGTTTCTAAAGACACCAATGAGCAACTCATGAACGGAAACTTCAATCCCAGCATTAGAGCAGGTGGCATTTTAAGAGGTAATCCTTGTAGGCTTATCTAGAGAACAGTCCAATATTAATAAACCAAATCAAAGGCGGATCAGGTGGAAGAATAAGAACTCCAGTCAGAAATGTCTGTTAAGGACTAACTAAGATTGATAGGACTGGCTCACAAAATACTTTGGGGATATTGTGTTGCCACAGCTCCCCATAAAAGTGTTCTAGTAGTAACAGCATGTATGTATCTCCACTCCATGGAGTATCCAGCAGTTCGTTGTTCCACCTTTGCCAACAGTTGTTTGGGAGCTGAAACTTGGACAGCCAACAGGTAGTGAAGCTTTCTGGTTTGGTTTGGTTTTGGGGGTGGGTTTTATTGTTTGGCTTTGGGATTGTTTTCTAGGGAAAATAGTAGCATTTTTACTTGCACCAGCTTATTTTAGTACTCCTACTCAAAGGTGGAAAGTCAATGTTTATGGAGGACTGGTATGGTGCCTCCCTTCTGTGACAGAGAGCTGACATTTGCATGTGAACCCATTGTTGAAGACAGGAGTTTTGTCACTGACTGCAGTGAAGAACTGTGGCCTAGCCCAAGTTTATGCAGCAGACAATAGCCTGGTTTAGGCTGAAAATACTTTCTTTTGCTTTAATGTGTAAATCAGACTTTCCATCTTTTGATTTACATATACGGGATACTAAGCAGGGTGGGTTGGTGTGCCTGATCTTTGTGGAGGGGTATAAATATGCTACAAACCTATGGAAGGCAGCCTTTGGTAGATTTTCTTTACTGGGTTATTTTTCATCAGCAGCTTTGTTAAGCTCTTTGTGACATAGAAAATTTGCATAGGTACACATAAAAGATCATTCAAAGAAATCTCTTACCTCATGTAATATCTCTTCCTTCAAAATGTAACTTTCAGCGTACGGACTGATTGCTTCAACTGATAACTTAATGTCCTTTACACTGCAGTTCAAGAAACAGACCTTGAACCTCTCTGAATGGAGGGTAAAAGGAAAAAGAAAAGCTTTATTTTCCTTAGAGGAAAATATTATTTACTACTAAGCTTGGGAGATGTAATGCAGCATCTTTTGACTTAAAACATTAATATCTGACTGTTCACAGAAAGTCTCCTAAAAATGTGTGATGGTCTTGCAACATCTTGTTTATCAAGACCCATAATTTTTCATTCCAAATGATACCATTCCCCCCCTCTGTCTTGGAGCTGTCTTTTGCCTCACTTTTGAAGGCAGATGTGCTCCCTGAAGCACTGACACACCAGGTACACAACTGAGGGGTCAATTGCCCTGATTGTTACCAGACTGGATCAAATAGAAAATGCATAGTGCATCAGTTAGCCTTAATTAAAATAAGCAGTATGTGTTCTCTGTTCCAGGTGAGACAACCTGATGAAAAAAAGCAGCAGGTAATTATCATGAAACAGGTAAACAAGGCACTGCTAGAGCTGTAAAGAGAATAGCAGTTCTTAGGGATAATACATTAGGGAAAGAGGAAAGTGGTGTTTGTTGTCTAATATATCTTCAGGAGCCAACTAGTGAAATGGAACTTTCTGTTCTTCCTACCTTTCATATAGACATAAATGTTTAAATATGTGTTAGGAATTGAAAACTCAAGTTCAAAGACAGAATTATGACCCAGGTAAATAGCAATCCAAAGCAAGAAATATCAACATAGTGACAATCAATCAAAAAACCAGTTAGAGCAATTCAGAGCAATTTTGTATTTCCTGATAAGCAAATGAGCGAGTGATGAAGAACAAGTTGGATAGAGGGTAATAACCAGGGACTTGGGGTCTTGCTGGTGGCCAGTTACACGTGGCACCAGTATCAGCCTCAAGGGTTGATACTGGTCTGTCACTCACCATCAGTGACCTCAGCCACGGGACAGAAACCAGTCCCAGCAAGCTCATGGATAACACTGAACTGGGGAGAACACTTAGTACAGTGGAGGGCAGGGCTGCTCTTCAAAGGGATCTTGACAAGCTTTAGGAACAGACTGACAGAAACCTCATGAACTTTAACAAAAGTAAATGCAAAGTTCTGTATCTAGAGTTAATCCCATACAATAATACAGAGTGAGAGACAACTGGTTAGAAACCATCTCCATTAAAAGGTCCTGGGCATTCTGGTGGACAACAGATTGAATACAAGCCACATTGGGCCCTTGCTGATGAAAGCTAACTCCACAGTGGTCTGTATATACAAAAGCATAGCCAGCTGGTGCAGGAAAATATTATTTTACTTTCTTTGATACTTGTGAGGCTGCACCTGGAGCACTGCTTTATGTTGGGTCTTCCTAGCATAAGAGACAAAATGGCAAACTGGTGCAAGTCCAGTTGGCTGGAGGGCTGGAGTACACGATGTACAAGAAGTGGCTGAGGGAGCCAGGTTTGTTCAGTCTGAAAACAGATGGTAAAGGGGAAGCTTTGTCACTGTCTTCAAACACCCAATAGTGGGTCAGGCAGAAAGCAGAGCCAGGATCTGAGGGAGACAGTGGAAGGATGAGAAGCAAGAGGCACAAATCACAGCAGGGAAAAAGAAGGAAGACTCTCCCACAGAGTTTATGCATCTCTAGCTGTGGAAATAATTCAGAACTGAAGTGGAAAATGCCCGGAGCAACTCCACCTAAAGGTGAAAAGAGCTCTACTTGGAGCAAAGGCTGGCACAGCTGACATCATAATTTCCTACTAATCTAAATTAGTCTGTTATTCTACCTAATTCAGATACGCCTTGTTCAAATGGCATTCTCAAAGTTGTGAATTAAAGGCTTTATTGCTGCAAAGTATTTTGGCATCAGCACTAAATTCAGGGGTGGAAATACTGCTGTAACCTAGAAATAGGCACTTAAGTGCTGTCAGCAATAAAATGCCCAGTTCAGTCCTGACATTTTAGAAACCTTGGTATTTGTATTTGAGCTAGTGAATACAGGAAGAAATTATTCTCTAGATAGCGATAACTGAAGAGCAAAGCTACGAAGTATGTATTGAGTGGGAGATATATTCTCTAAAATTCTTGCCTCTGATATTTCTTGTTTAATTCTGCCTCCTGGAAACCTCAGGAGATAGGGAAGGTGTAACTTAGAAAACTCTGAGCATATATACCTACTATGAGGTAATGACAGTGCTTTTGAGCTGGTTGTCAATAGCTAGTATTTTAACATGGTCCAAAAGATGTACAGAATTGTAGGAAATATCATAGTCAAAGCATACACAGACAGCAAACAGTGGGACATGAAAGTAGAAAGCAGCAGAAGGAAGAAGCAGAGGAAGACAGAAGGAAAGCAAGAAGGCAGACCATACCATTTGGCAAGCATAAAGAAGGAGATTATTGAATCTAGTGGGCTGTTACAGAAAAAATTTTGTGTTCATATTGGACAAACATTATGGTTCTTCCTGGATTGTTTATTTACAGCTGAAAGGTAATATCTGAGTTCTTCCTGCAAGAATAGTTTTTGAAGATACAGCCTTTACAGTTAGTTACTAATAGTTAGTGGGTGGTAGTTGTTAGAGATGCTATATACTGTTAATCCTCATTTATTTCATTCAAGCTACACTGCTATTGCAATTGAGCTGGAAGTGGAAACCAGGACAGATATTTTTACCCTCACTAGTTTTTGAAATCCTGAGATTTTTCTTATTTCCCAAAGTGGAATATTTAAGACCTTTTCCATTAGTTTCTTCTCTCATAACTAAAAAGAAGAATACCTTCCTAGTAACCTCTTGTCTGCAGCACTTGCCTAGGATATCAGAAATACAGTCTGTCAAATTTGTATCAGTGAATATAACAGTTTTGTGAATCTATTTCTTATTGGTGTAAAATTACTAAATTATTGGGAAAATAGCATATCATTCTCTGGCTTTGCTTTTTAAATAGAATTTCCAGTGTACCAGGAGAAAACCTCCTATGGAAAGAAAGATAATCCAAAAAGGTTAAAAATGCAATTGTAAAATGTTAGTTTTGATAATCAGAATTTTCTGAAGGAAGAGTTGGTAGAAAAGCATTTTCTAGAAGGAACTCAACAAAGCAATACCAAATGGCTGACTTGTGCCCAAAAAAGCACTTGTTTCTAACTCAATGGCAGCTCAGTCCTGTGGACGAGTTAATGCAAAGCATATATGCACAAATATGACTGCAATGATCTCAATAATTATTCAATTACAAACGTAAAAGATTTTCCTATTTTTCTATTATGAATGGATATAAAGAATTGCAAAGCAGCACTGAATTATTGCTATGTGGCAACCACCTCGAAAATTCTCAGATATGAGTACAAAAACATATGTCATGTTGCTCTCGGTCACAGTGATGTGAAGACTGAAAAGCTGTTTGTACTGTTAACCAATAAACATCACCAATCTGCAATATGTTATAGCGTTTATGAATGCTCCGTGTGTTTCCCAGCTTTCAGAAATGCAGGAGAACTTCTATTCCACCAAAACCAGCATAAAACCATGTTTTGAATCCTATCAAATACACTTTATGCAGGGGAAATATGTTGGCTGCCTCAAAGCCTCTATAATGCAGAAGACTCATTAACAGTTTTAAAGACTTAAGTGAAATTTAAAAAGCTCACAGGCCTTGTGAGTGAGTTTTGCAATTAAAGAGCCAATTATGAGCTCAGTACTGCTCCCATTGAAGTCATTGGCAATGCTGGCATTCCTGTTACTTAACATTTCTTTTTAACAGCAATTCAAACAATTAACTGCCTAGTTGCCTAGGGAGAATAAATACAATTAAAATGATGCAGCTTTTCATTATTGTTGTCTACACAAATTAATAATCTTAAAGAATTTATTTAGCAAGGGAAAAATGGTTGACTTAGAAAATAGTTAAAGGAGACCATTACTTTTCTAATTGAAACTGCTATTATTAGGAACAAGGAAGAAAAAGAAAAAAACCCAGACCTTTTGGCTGTGATGTATTAATTCTCTAATGAGTTAAAAGAGAATGATGTGAAATTATATGCATATTTTAGATATTACTGAAAACAGAGATAGCTTAGGTAATAAGATATTGCCAATTACTCTTATGCCGTATTGTTTATGGTCTGGGAAAATACATAGGAAGCAGGTGATAAAGCAAATGCTGTTTGTATTACAAATGTGGACTGGTAACTCTACACTCAAGAAAAATAACCGTACATTACTGGCAGTTATTTATTAATCAATTTTTTAAATCTCTTAAATTAGTACATCAAGGTAAACTTCAGAGATCATTTAACATATTTCAATATTTTGTATGATAACAAATAAACCCACATGAATAGCATAATATCTAGAAGGCAAAATGACACAGGCGGCTATCTGAGAAGCCATACACCAAAGCTTTCTCAGAGCAAAAGAATTATAGAACCTTTAAGGTTGGAAAGGAACTTAAGATCATCCAGTTTCAATACCCCTGCCATGGACAGGGACACCTCACACTAAACAATGTCATCCAAGGCTCTGTCCAACCTGGCCTTGAACACTGACACGGATGGAGCATTCACAACTTCCTTAGGCAACCCATTCCAGTGCCTCACCACCCTCACAGTAAAGAACTTCTTCCTTA
>WYDI02008197.1:22038-38990 GCA_009867235.2 Psittacus erithacus | reverse complement strand
TTCCCTGGCAGAGCATGAGGCTCAGAAAGTCCTTGGTCAGTCTAAACATTCTAAGCAGTAGCTAAAAACATCGGTGTCATCAGTGCTGTTCCCAGACCAAAAGTCAAAAACACAGCTACTAAGAAGGAGAAAAATGACTGCTACTGCTGAACCCAGGACAGAAACTCATTTGAATAAATATAAAACACAGTCCATGTATCTTTTAAATTATGCTCAGCATTAATAG
Organism: Psittacus erithacus; assembly: GCA_009867235.2. Classification (NCBI taxonomy): domain Eukaryota; kingdom Metazoa; phylum Chordata; class Aves; order Psittaciformes; family Psittacidae; genus Psittacus; species Psittacus erithacus. Next base: position 38,764 of record WYDI02008197.1, on the reverse strand, counting down.
AAGTCTTGCAAAATGCTGGAGTAAATAATAGAAAAGTATAATTTAAAAAAAACCCTGTGAATTGATAAATTCCTAATAACAATTTTTAAACAAACAAACAAAAAATCACTCTAAAATAAACCAGGAAACCTTTATACCACATGATCCAGAGTAGATTTCCCTAAGGTCATAGAAATCATCTTCATATAAGCCTGTGCTAAATAGGTAAAACTTACAGAAAACAGTATCTTCAATACCAGTTTTGTGCTTTAGAATCAGATGTGAGAATTTCAGTTAACATGGCTACCAAAGTTTTCAGATATAGAAAAAGAACAATCAGATCTTGATCCATGCAAGGTATCTGTCATAAAAAACTCAACAGCTGTTATGATTGCAAGCAACATAGAGGCACTCAAAGCAACCAAACAAGAATGATTGTCATCAGCCATGATTCCATTCTGTGAGATTCAGACTGATGATAAATAAGTTGTGATCAGTTTAAGTGATTAATCCTCACTCACTGACTCCACATCTTCATTACAAAACCAAGTCAGTGTGTTTCCTTATGTATCTGTAAGTTGCAGGAGATGCTTCCTTCAAAATCCTCACAGCTAACACTGAAAATGAAATTGTAACAATATCACAGAATCATAGACTCATAGAAGGGATACAACTAGAAGGTCATCTAGTTACAATCCACATGCCATGAGCAGGGGCACCTTCCACTACACCACTTGATCAAAGCCCCATCCAACCTGACCTTGAACACTTCCAGGGATGGGGCATATCTATAGTTAAGAGACACTAACATTAAGAAAATGGCAGAAAATTTATTATCATTATAGATTCTCTGTGATTTATTATTAAATGATAGTAATAAATACCTCAAGATTAAGGTACCCTTGCATCAATAAATGGCAAGGAGAGAATGTAAAAACATCATTATGCTCTGTATTACAATTTTGTTCACCCATTTCTTGCCTACACATATCTGACAATGCAACAATTCTTTATTTTCCATGTCCAGTGGGTGAATTTAAATTTGAAGCTATACCACCTTGCAATGAAATCTCATAATATCTAGCATGCTAAGCAAGGTCAGTAATAGCTTTTTCTACATGGCTAAGAAGCTTCTAAGAGCTGTTTAGAGGTGAAATCCAATTGAAGTCAATAGCAAAACTTCTATTTACTTCACCATGTACTTATAATAAAAGGATGATGTTATTGATTCAGTAGGTAATGCATTTACGTCTAAATCAGAACTCATCCAATGTCATATTTGGGACTCCAATTTTAGTGTTTTGGGCAAGAGGAGTGTTGCATTAGCTTGCAAAATCTACAGGAAAAGGCACCATCAGATAACCTTTCAGAAACACAAACTTGTATTCTATCTAAGTAGAATTTAAATTCAACAATCTGAACATTTATACCTATCAAAATCCAAAGGAATTTCTCATAGAACACTTTCTACAGACCCTATTATCCTGAACAATTCCAAGTAGGTTAATTATATTGTTAAACTAAATTGTTTGTGTGTCTGTCTGCTTTCCATTCAAAATTACAGTTTTAATACATTTTGATCAATTCCACCCTGTAAAAGGAGGACCAGGGAAGATCCTCACACAAATGAACAGCTGTCTAGAAGGTATAAAACAAGGAAAAAATATATTAAAGATGAGATTTTGCAGTGTAGGGCATTTATAAATGGAATTTTAGTGACATCTTTGTTTAGACCAATGAAAACTTAGCTAAAGATCCAGAAAGATTGATAGTGAGTTGCCACAGTCTGCAATGAAACATCTGAGAAAAACAAAAAAACAGCTGTGAGGACTGAAGAAGACTCACACAGTCAAATACTTGAGACACCAATGACAAACAAAACTCAGTGAAGATAGATGTAAAGCAAAGCATGGTAATAAAAACCAATCAGATTTTCATATGTGGACTCAAAGCAGCCTGTTAACGCAGTAGAATGCACCCTTGGGATTACCCAGGTAGTTATATGAATACTTTAACTCAGTGACAGTTGAAAAAGTAAACAGAGTGTTCAGAAAGAAACAGAGAGCAAACCAGAAAATTGTAATACCATTGTATAAATTCAGCTTCACCCCAGATCCCAGATCTTGAATAATGTGTTGATTTTTTTAAGACTGCTTTGGTCTTCTGTTTTCAGTAATAATATGTTAGAACTGAAGAAAGGCAAATGTCATGCTCTTTTTCAAAAAAGCAAGAAGGGATCTACAGGTCAGTCAGTCTCACTCTGGTCCCCGGGAGCTCCTAAGGGAGCGAGTTCCCTTAGAAGCCCCTCTAGTGACTGGGAATAGCCAACATGTATTTACCCAAAGGTAACCTATGCTGGATCAACCTGACTGATTTCTATGAACAGTTTAGTAATCTGTAGATGTGGTGGACAGTGTTTATATTGACTTTAGCAAGGTTTTGAACCCCATCTCCCACAGTGTCATTGTTGGGACATTATGATCTAGAAGGATGGACTAGTAGGTAAGTGAAAAATTGGATGGATCATCATACTCAAAAGGTAGTGATTCTTAATAGAGCTAGAGACTAGTTACAAGTAGAGTTCCTTGCAGGATGATCTGGGAATTTATCATGTTTAATATCTTTATCAATAACCTGTAGGACAAGATGAAGTTCATCAGGTTTGTGGGTGACTCTGAGATGGGAGGTGCAGCTGATGTGCTCAAGGACAGGCCTGCAACTGAGGGACATCTAGAAAGGCTACAGGAACAGGCTAATAAGATCCTTATGGAATCAAGCAATGACAATTGCAAAGTCCTGTGCTTAAGGCAGAATAACCCCCTGCAGCAGTATATGCTGGAGACTGACTGCCAGAAAGCAGCTTTGCCAAAAAGGACGTGGTGGGCAGTAGGCCAAATATGAGTCATCTCTTGGCCCGGGCAGAAAAGCTCATTGCATACTGAGCTGTATCAACAAGAGCACAGCCAGTACATCAAGGGAAGTGATTATTGCCCTTTACTGAACAATTAATAGACTCCTTCAGGAATACTGTAATCAGTTTTCAGGACCTTGGTATAAGAAGTGTTTATAAAGCTGAATAAGTGCAGCAGAGTCCAAAGTCCAGCAGAAGGTCACCAAGATGTTTGAGGACTGGAGCACTCAACGTATGAGGAAAGGCTAAAAGAATGGGGCTTGTTCAGACCGGAGAAGAGAAAGTAACAGTTTTCTAATACAGAAGAAGCTACCAAGAAGACAGACCCAGGTTCCTTAGCAGGGTGGACAGAGGGAGAACAAGAGACACTGGTAATAAATTGAAAAAGCAAGTTCAAGAGGATATAAGGAAAATAATCTGCTCTATGAGAGTAATTAAACAGCGGGATAGGATGCCCAAAGAAGCTATATGATCACTATGTCTGGAAGTTTTCCAGACTCAAACAGACAGTGGAAACAAAGCAACTAGGCCTAAATTCTCTGTCCACTCTGCTTTGAGCAAGAGGTCAGGCTAGAGGTTCCTTCCAGCCTCAGTAATGTTCATATGCATTTAGCACCCAAGTGATTTCTCAGAAATGAATAGCTCATAGTTGAATTTGGCCCAGATGGTGGTACTTGAATAAGCCTGCTCTAGACTGTGATGGGAAACCATATTTATAACACAGAGACAGTTAAGAGTTCAAATGGAAGAATGTGGTTCTGCAGAGATCCAGTACAGTTCAATGTGCAACAATTTAGATGACAAAAATAGAAATCAAATTTATTAAATTGAAATTAATTTTGGACAGGGCAGATATATATTGCAGGGCAGATTCTAAAATCAAAATATTGCCAAATTAAAGAAATATTTGGAAAGAGAAAAAGTCAATAAACGTAAATGTAAGATTCTGTCTTTTGATTAGAATATCTCTGCCCAACAGACTACATAATGGCAAAAAATTGAGCTAAGGAACATTAGCTGAGCATGTATCAACAATATTTAGTAGAGTATAGATCAGCACAGTGAAATACATCAACCAAACCTGAAAGGCAGGTAGCAATATTTTCCTTCTACCAGTGCTAGAACATCTTCAGCTGGGTCTTTCATGGGTGACAAACTACAAGAAAAACCTGGGTAGAGAAACCCCTGGCATAAATTATCAAGAGTAATGTAGGACATTTCCCATGACCTGTGAAGATGCCTTGGAAGAACTGTGGTTATTTAGTCTAGACAGTGAGACAGAAAAGAAGCATGATACCACTTTTGAAATATGTAAAAGGCTCCTGCAAAGTGAAAAAAGAACAATCTGCTTTCTATCTATATGGAGGACAGGTCAAGAAGCCATGAGCTGAAATTGCAGCACAAGAGCCTTGTGTGACATTAGGAAAACTTTCTGACTTTAAGAATAGCAAATCACTGAAATAGACTGATAATGAAAGTGGCAATAGTCTGCGTCAGCTGTGGACTTTGAGAACAGGCTAGACAAACCCCTGTCAGGGATGCTAAAGGTTTAATTATTTCAGCCTCAGGATGGAGAGATGGAACAGATGACCTCCAGAGTTCTTTTCTAAATCAGAGGCATAGAATCATGGTAAGACTGGAACATGAAGTATCTCTTGCTAAAGGAATGCATAATTTCGTAGAAATTGGAAGGTTCAGCCCTCATGAAAAAGCTTATTTTACCATAGCTGTGCTTTCCAATGGTGCTAAGCAGCTCCACTGCTCTTAAGGTGAGGAGCCCTAAGGATAAGACATTGGTTTAGGTACCTTGAGATTAAGCAATTCACTATTTTGAGAAGTTGCTCCTGTCAAACACAAATTAAAATAGAATGGATTGAAAGGTAGATGGTTGAAGGAAAGATATTTAACAAATGAACGAACGAACTAATATATTCAAAAGATGTGATCCCACTAAGCCTATGAGTGCACACAGTTCTGTTTGTGGGATAAGAGCTGCTTATTTCCAGATGGAGAAGGCAGCAAGAAACCACTGCAAAGGATGTAACCCACCAGTAACACCTCTGGCGTTCAGGAGCTCTGGAATTTCTCTCTTGATTCCTTTTTTTGTTGATGCTTCAATATGGTTACTGATGCTTTGGAACAAATTTTAGAATCACCCATATGCCAGCATTTAAATACCCTTGGAAATGGGGCTGTCAGGAGGCAGGAAGATTATATTATACACTATAAGTTACTTAGAACTTGTATTCCATTTCACACAAAGCTTTTGTAAACATAAGAAAAATCTACAAACTCCCTTTTCTTTCTGGTAAAATTAGTGGGTTGCGTTGGTTCTCTGTACAAGAGTTACTGTAGTAATTATTATATAGCAGCTGAGATGTAAAACCTAGATCCACTGCTGGTGCTAATCAACACAATTACATTCACTTCAGTGGAACTCTGCCAGTTGTTGCAGTTCAGTATCAGAACAAAAATCTCATCTGTCTAAAAAAATGCATCTATTTTCAATATTGAAAGGCAAAACGCTAATAGGGTTTTAGTTTCCTAATTCACTTAGAAATATTATTTAAAAAAAACCCAAAACAGTTTTTTATACTATAAAAAATTATATCTGATTTATAGTCAGATTAAATATAACAGGCTTTTCAAGATAACCTATAAAAAAAAAATTTAGTTCTCTTCTTAACAGGGTTAACACAATTATTCTGCTTTAAAGAAGAAGAGCTGGAATCAGTTGGTCTTTCCACAGGAAAGGCTGAAGTGGAAGGAGAGCTCTGGAACGCTGAGCATATTCAGCAATGCTGAAAATAAGCATCACCCCCTGTTGCTGTTGGACAGGAGAAATAACAGCTATAACTGTTCCTTTAGGGTAAGGACTGCTTTCCCACAGTCTTCGGTTATTCTTTCAATAAGAATAATGAGATTGATTTGCTGAAGTTGAGGTATAGGCAAAATAAGTACCAGGGACCATGGCGATTCTATCAGGCTGCAGCCAGACAAGGGACTCCCTGTAGGCATAGGCATCATTTGTAGCCAAAAAACCTCCACATTTTCCTCTTAGAGTCTATGCCCAAGGCTTCTAATCAGGGCATTTTAATTATTACTGTTTTAAGCCCCAATCCATAAGAGCTTAATGCTAACACCATAATCTACTCAAAATTTTGGAGGGATTTACCTATGGACAATTGTGCATAGCAGCACACAAGATGAGACCTTCAGCCAGTGTTTCAAAATCATCTGAGGAAATTAGAAACCGTCCTTTCAAATGTCCTTGAAAATGACAGTCTCAACCTAGACCCCTGTAGTCATGGTAGTTTGTTTGGTCTATTTTCATGTGAATATCAAACAGGCAATTTAGAAGTCTAATTTCTACCCTCCCTTTACTGTCAAAGAGGAATTAGACCATATGAAGTCATCAAGGACTATCTGAGGATTTGCTATAACACCCATCACCATGGTATCTAAGTGCTTCCTGAAAAGACCTATTAATCACTGTGACTAAGTGTTCCCTCCTACCTGATCTGTCAGCTGAACGGCTGTTACTTCAGCTTCTGATTTATGTTCTCATGATTTACCTTAAATATGGGCATCAAATAGGACACTGAATAAATTCTCTTCTTTTTGAAATCATCACAGAAAAGATTAAATTTTGCAGACAAATTTGTTTCTACTAGGATGGTGGGCCAAGGTTAGGTAAAGAATAAAGATTTTCTCCTCAAAACTAGGAATCTAAAAATTACACTGGAGTTAACTACAGCATTTTCTGACAAAACAATTTTCATTAACCACTATTCTGATTTGTAGAAACATTAAGGTACTGATTCTAAGAACATTTTCTCAAATGCAGTATGGAAATTCTCATTATAACTTCTATCACACTGGCTTAACAAACAGGCTGTTGGTCAGCCTTGTGAAATGTAGGATACATAGGTTAGTGTGATAGCCTAATCAAAAGGCTCTCAGATACAGCAGACACTTTCAGTTTGACAAGAAACCTGTTTAAGATTCATGAAATTTGTATGATTGAATTTTCAAAATGCTTCAAATCCATTTAATTTTCTTCCATATAATTAAATAGGTATTTTCTGATGGGAATAATTAAATATTTGAAAGAAAATTAGTTAAATCACTCTTATTTTGCTTATTTTTCATCTGAGTTCTCTGTGAACTTAGCTAGTCATACCAGTTCATGTATTCAAGGAAAGTTTCAAATTTGTTGTTCTTATTTATAATCAAAGAGTTACTACTATTAGCTTCTTTGCTTCTACCTGAAGTAATATTCAGAATTCCCCACTGTCCTTGACTAAAAACACTTGCTGTCACCATATCATAAGAAAACCTTGAAGTTTCTAACAGCTACTGCTTCCGTTACGGACAGTGAAGATCATGTTTACATATTTTTCCTGCTTTCTGATCTTTATCATGGGTCTTGCACTCCTTGTTATACTCAATTTATTCCAGGTAGTTATCAGTTTCTCTTCTCATATACATAAGTTTTATACACAATTAATTTTTTTTTTAGGAATATTATTTTAGATTTTGGTTCTTTGACATAAGAAGTGTGGGGTATTTTTTTCTGAAAAACATTTGGTTGGTATATTATTTTATAGCTATTTTAAATATGCTTACATAAGGCACACTATAATTTTAGAAGTGCACTTGACAATATGGGCTTTTTGAGAAATTAAATTAAGGGTTTTTTCTAAAGAAAAGCTTGAGGTAATCTCCTCTTCTGTCCTCTTCTCTCTTTTCCTCTCCTCTCCTCTCCTTTCCGTTCCTCCCCTACCAGCTCTGCTCTTCTCCTCTCCGCTCTGCTCTGACTCTCTCGCCCCCAAAGAGCTCAACAACTAGGATCATTTAGCATTCCTTTACAGTGATGTTTAATTAGAGAATGTTTGAACTCTTAAAACTGCTACTCACTCACTTGCATCACCTTTTCAAACTTTTAAACACTTATTTTTACTTTTAGAACTGCTTAATCCCCTTTTTAATAGAAGAAAGTGAAGAGGATTAAGCCAATGAGCAGTGAATTGAATACTAAATGTAAGCAAAGATGTTCTGACAGCAGCCTTCATAGAGCCATCCAGGAAGGCAATTGCAAAACAGGCAGAAAAATAGAGGGCATTTTAAATATACATGATTCTTAAAAATCACTGTCAATGCCCATGCATACAAAAAGGTTAGAGATGTAGGTTAAGACAGGTATTCACATGAAATATGAGGCAAATAGAAAGGAAAGGATCTGAAAACTAAAATTATTAGGGAATGATCCAAAGGGAAGAACATACCTTTCTACATCTGACAAATGTACAGCTGGTCAGCATCCTGCATCACATAACCATCAATTTACTGCTATGCAGCATGTCAGTTGAAGGCTTCCACTTCAGCTGTGCCTTAAAAATAAGGAAGAAATACGTGAGAAACAGGTAGCAGAAAACCTTCATGGTCTATTTCTTCAGAAGTGAGCATCAAAGAATAATTTAGGATAGAAAGAATTTCTAGAAGTGATCTGGTTTAACATTTGCTTTTAGCAGAGCAAAACTCAAGGACTTTTTATCTGGTTTAACATTTGCTTCTAGCAGAGCAAAACTCAAGGACTTTTGCTTCATTAGAGCCTGCATCCTATTTTGTGGTGTAGACTATATTATGTTTCATATAGATCGCTTCACTAGCACACCTAGGTTTATTTCAGAGCATAATTCAGAAAACTTTTATGTACTGATTATTTAGACTTAATGTAGAGATACTATACATATATTCTGTGGTATAATTTGCCAAAAATAACCACAAAGACAAGGAAATAGGCATCTCATAATAAATACCTATGAAGATTCTAGTCATCTGAACATAAATATGCATCCTGTCTCATAAGCAGTTTTCCTGAGCATTTACAGAAGAGGCATAATCCAGATGACAATTTATGCAGTCTTCTATATGGTATGGATTGTTTTCTTATGAGAAAAATACTAAATAGTATATAACAGGTAGGTAAAGAAGCTCCTTACAATTTAGTATTTGACTGATAAATATTTCAGAGGTCCCATTGTTGTATAAGAATTTAGTTATCTCTGTTTCTGAGCTTTTTGCAATTTAAAGCTTCTGCGATTATAACAAATGTTTTGCTGTGTTTGAGTTAGGTTTGTCCTTTGGCATCAAAAATATTTCCTTGCAGCAGAACTTCAGTTGTCAGTGGTCTGTAAAAGTGGGCCAGCTTCCTTTATGCCAGATGGGATACTTTAGTGAGAGACTCCTTATTTTGTTCAGCCTGAAGACAGCATTAAAGAAACTCTGAAGCCCAGGGCCCACCTTGTGGCTGAATATGCAAAGAATGATAATGAGTATGAAAGTTCCTTTAGCTCAATGACATTCAAAGTCCTTGCTATCACAATGCCTGACCACTGGAGTTGCTGGAATGGAAAAGACTGTTCTGTCACTTAATCAGCGCTTTCCACTCATTGCGATTCAGCCCTAGTGTCTACTGGCAAGTGTGCTAGGATTTCTACAGCTTTAGGGCTGCAATAACTCACTTAAGCATAAAAAGGGGTGGGACAGATGAAGAAGATTAAGAAATGCAGTGGTTTGTGGAGGTTTGCTCATTTGCATATGTTTTCATCTCCCCCGTGGATGGGCTAGCATTCATTAATTTTGCCTCAAATGGAAACTCTTGTTTGTCACAGAAAGTCCCACGATATGTCTCCTGAATTTGTTCTACATACAGATATTATACCACAGACAGCAATAAACAGTATTGATTGTTTCTCATCATATTTGGGTGACCCTGACTACTTTGCAATAATTTTTTTAATCTCTGTTTCTTAGGCGCTATCCAGAAGGCTGCTGGACCTGTGGTTTGGCTTCTAAGCACATTGTGTCTTCTTAAGAATGAGATTTATATTTGCTGCATCCCAAAGGTGAATATAATGACCTCTTTCACCTTGTCAAAAGGGCAGCCTTGTCAAACTCACAGTAGTCAATATCCTACAAGCGCATCCATTTAGCACAGGAGCACAGCCCAAACTGGGACTTCGGAGTGCAGGTACTCAAATGCACAGGTCTGACAAAGACAAATAGCACAGGGATGCACTAACTGAGCAAGGACAAAGGGACGCCTTGCCTCCACTGTGCGAGAAACTGAAGCCCACTTAGACTTCTCCTGTGTGTATTTTATGATGTGAAAGGAGGTTTAATTTTTTGAAGTCCCTGATTTAAGATGTGAGAAGCAGAGGCATATTTCTGCTCAATCCCACATTTTCTTTCATTAAGTTTTCCTTTTCTGTTTTACAGTTGGTTGGGACTTCATCTTTTTCAGATAGGTAGATAAGCTGGGACTCTTAAATAACTGTTTCCTTATTGATACCCACAATGCTCTCCGCTGTAGGTACTTATTTAATAGTTTCTGCTTAAACCACTGTCCCATATTCTTTATGTTGATAGATCTGATCTGTTTACTGACTCTCCTGATTAAATCAGTTAACACTGAAATTGTGCTGTGAAAAATCTCTAACACAGAATGAATTTCACAGAGTAAGCTTTATTGAATTTTAGAAAGGCTGCATTTCAATTAAAAAACAGAATTTTGAATTACTCTTGTGAAAATAAAGAACCAAGACGTTTTCAGTTAATGTTTTTGTGACCTTTTTGTAGGACCATACTAATTTTTTATATGATTTCACTTTTGCATAACATAAATTTGTGGTATACATGGTCCAACTGTCCCTTTAGCTCAGCTCTATTGTGCAACAGTGGTCTTTTTTCATGTAAAGTTCTGCAATGATCTCGGATCAATTTAAAATTAAAACTGCATTTCCCCTTCAGGTCATAATTTTCTGACAGTCGCTTTAATGCAAATCTCAACAAATAAACTTAGTAGAGTCAGTGAAATAAAATCAGTATAAAATCACCACCACTCCCCAACCCGACAAAATCTCAGCATGCAGCTAATAATGTCACATCGATTTCAACAGTACTACTAACAGTGCACGAAATTAAACACATTTCTAAGTCTTTGCAGGATCAGGGCTTCAGAGAGTTCACAAACTGGCCTTTTATGTCCATTTATAAATCCCCATTATAATTAACAGGAGTTTTACAGGCACATCAGTAGCAAAGTATATGTACAGTGTATTCTGCTCACCAAATAGCCTGCAGATGGAGTCCCAAAATATGCATTGACTTCCTGCTGATAAGGAAATTATTTATTATTACTACCTACATGATACAGTACTAACCTTGAAAACCCATTATATTCTAATGAGGCCAAAGCCACTTAAATGGACAAACAATCACCACCTCAAAAATCTGTATTAATTTAAGGAAACATTACAGGTACTATAGAACTAGAAATTTTCAGTTTCTTATTATGTCCATAATGGAGGAGAGAAAACCTTTTGGAAACTGTAATACTGTTTAACATCCTGAACTCTGTTCCTCTTTATACGATAGGAAGTCAGCATCAGATTGCACTATAGGACAGATGATATATGGAAAATAAGGAGCAAGGTTTTCAAGCAAAGGTAGTTAGAATTAGTGGGTACTACTGGAATCCTCCTACTTTTTCTGACTGGAAAAGCAATTAGACATGTCAGACATTTAAGAAAAAATATAATGTTTATGGATGTTTTTCCAAGTATTTATGGAATGAATACATACTGGAAAACAAGAACTATTAGTTGTTTTTTCTTTGATTTACTCTACTTACCCTGAGGCCTTGCTTCATTTTTGAGTTGGGAAAAAAAAAAAAAAGGACACTGAGAGGTGGAAAATGTTTTGTTTTGTTGATTTTAAAAGGCAACAGAAGTTTAAACTGCATATGTAGAGTGAACTGTTGAGCAGATGTGCAGGTGTACCTCTTACAGCACAGAACTGCTGATACACTTTCCTAAGACTTTGAAAAGACAAAAAAAAATCTATTTATTTATTTGCTTATTTTAGTAAAAATGGGGAAATTTTGAGGAAAGGCATTTGGGAAGAAGTAGTGTATATATCTACGGTCTTATGCCCTATCTGATTCGTGTGCTTTAGAACGGCCAAAGCATAACATACAGAAAAGACACCTGTCTTACGTACAGGGGAAAAAATACTTTTAATCAATCAAGTCATAGAAATCTTCTTTTTCCTGGTTCTATGCCTTGATCTTCACATTTTGTACTTCATGTCATACTAAGCTCTCTTAACCTAGGAGGATATAAAATATTAATTATTTGGTTGAAAACACACTTCCCCACCATCAGCAATTGCCAAAGGATTCTGCTTTGTCTTTGCACTGAATCTGGAGCAGGCTGATGTACAATTACAAAAGCAACTTAGTTGTGCATGCTAATACTGAAAAACTTCAGCACGTTTCATTGAAGTATGACAAATTAACCAGAGAGAATCTGACCTATTCAGCAAATGTCGGGGCTATGGGGGTTTAGACTGTGTTAATAACAAACAAGTAATACAGTCAAAAGTTCAAGTTTGGAACTAGAATAAACAAATTTTGACTTTTGTATCTGAGTCGCAAACTAACCACCTGGTGTATTCATGGTCAATTGAGTAACACAGTAAGTGGTCTAAGAAGGTAGCATGTATGCTTTTTGCTTCTGACGTGTATGAACAAACAATTGTTTTGGCTCACCATAAACTCCTACAAAAAAATCTGGAAATTGGGATAAGAAGTCTATCATGCAGTTCAATAGCTGTAAATATGTATTCACCTTTTTTCCTCTTTTAATATAATTACTGCTCCAGGACAAAGTAGATCAACTGCTTACTGTTGAAAGATCAATTTACCCGACCAGATCATAAATAAAGACCTTCTCAAGGCAACTGTACCCTCACACTCTTTGTCTTTCAGAAGAGCTCTATTCTGCTAAAACTTCTTAATTATCTTTAATGGAAACATACATAGAGGAGAATTTAGCCATTTTTCTCTTCTCTGTGCTTGACTCTTAATAATTGTTGCTATGAAACAAGTTTATAGTAGCTTTGTTTTTGACATTTTAGAATTACTAACCTCTTGAATAATTCCATCTGAAAGAGCTTTTGTGCAATGGCAGAAGCAGGATCCAAAATATTAACTCTGTAATGCATGTCAGATCACCATATGTTATATTCTAATTTACCCTTGAGTTTCTAGAGTTTGCTGAGAAACTGGTTGAAAAGTCAAACATCTTATATCTGTACTTATAACAAAATCATGTAGATACAAAGGAAAAGTATAAACTATCACTGTAAAACATGTCTAGATTGCCATGTGTAAATCAGATTACCTTATCCAGGAAGCATGAATGCCAGTAAGGCATACCTAGCAAAGCTGCGGTATTAGACACGTATGGCAGAGAAGACAAAAAGCGTCAAAAAGTGTCAAAAAGTGTTTAGGAGGATTCTCATGTTTTCAGGCCTGCAACAGGCATTGACTCTCTGATATCCGGTTGTTCAATCCATCTGTCCCTGTTTTTTCATTGTTAGCAAGGGAAAGTACCCTGACACATTAACCCCAGTCCTCCTGATCATGGAAGCAGGATTAACATGTCTGTTACAGGTTGGAACAATTTTACTTTATTGTCCTCCAGCTGCAGTGGAGTACAGGAAACACCCCTGGCCATCCATAGACATGTATCATTTGTGTACTCATCACCTTTTTTCCCATTTCTTTACCTTATTCTTCAACATATTTGCTGCACCCCAGCTCTGTCCCATATGATTACTGATAATTACTTTTTCTCCATTGAACTTAGTCTTTCAACATCCATATACAAATTTGGTATTTCTTATTCTGCTACCTAGGTAATCTCAGTAATACATGCTTTACTAATAAAGCTGCTTAGGCGCTGTTAGTCTTGCAAGGCTCTTCTCCCTCAGAGGTCTGCAATGCTTCCCTGCAGTTATCTGTGATGCCCAGCCCTTTCTCACTCACCTCCCCCTCAAGCGCATCTGAGACCCAGGTGTCCCTGAGAACACCCACAGTGCTATCTGTAACTTTTGGCAGCTTCTCACATTGATTATCTGTCATGCCCGGCAATTTCTCAACTCATAATTGCTCATGTCCTTTTCAGTTAGCTTATCCCCAGCCTTATTCAGATGCCTCAATATCTGCCTGTAGCCCTAACAAAAAAAGTAAATGAATTCGGCTTTTTAATTTTTGCAATATGAAGACTGAACTCAGATACAAACTAAAATCTTGCAGGTGTCTGTTTCATAAATACAGCATGCAGGGCTAAAACCACTGAAAAGTATAATTTTAATTAAAAAAAAAATTATACGACAGCAACTGAATATATGCATAAGGATGTGTCAGGCACCTAAAGATCATTGTGATGTTTGTAAGACTGGTAAGCCTGGTCACTTTGAACTCCGAAGAAAACTAGACTGACATTTATTAACACCCTTCATGCTAATAGTTAATTCCTACTCACTTTTATTAATATTACACATTCAAACCAGCCAGTCCTTAGCAGCCATATGCTACACCCACTGTGATCACACAGTACTGTAGTGCTGGTGCCATATCCTCAGTGGTACCTACCATCCCAGCGTAGGAAGCAGGCTCCAGAGCTCTTCCATAAGGGATACTGAAGCGGACAATGTTTGGGATATTTTTTGCAAAATGTTTCAAGCTTCTTGACATGTCTGAGCCCTGGGTCTCTGGCACTGGCACAGGTGCTGCAGGATGCTCAGGGAGATTGCTGTGGCAGGTGCCCTGTTCTGCATACTGGCTCTTTCTTCCCTGCTCAGTGGCTTCCTTTCTTAAAGGCTATGTTTTCAGTGAGCAGTAACTGACCGTCAGAGGACTGTTTATAGTTCTGGGGCCTATGCTTTCAAGATATGTCCATATTTCAAACACTTTAAGACTCCGTGCTTTTCAAAACTGAATATGCTAGCAGAAGACACCAGGTACCAGGCTCAGCTTGCATTGCAAGTTCTCAAAGCAAGTTGGTAACAATCTTAACAGACCACAACTAGGACCTTGCAGATTTTGCTAAGGCACAGTTAGCTTAAAGCCTGAAGCTTACTCCCTGAAGCATTATGATTTTTACAGAGCCATAGGGTGCCAAAATATTTTTACAGCTCTTATGATTGTTTACTGTGCTTATGTCTAAGTTTAAAACAACCTAATATTTATTAAAGCCTGCTTACTGTAGATCTGCTTTTATCGGTGGCTAGATCTTTGCTCTGGCAGCAGTATAAACTGTTCATGTATTAGGAAAGTCTTTCTAAATAACAGACAGTGAAATTAAAAGGCAGCCATCCAGTGGGACAAGAGCAAAAATTCTTTATTTATAAACCAGAATTTAACAAGTAAGTAAGGAAGGACTATATGATGTGCCTGCTTAGAGTGATCAAGGATCATACTTCTCACCTCAGGAACTCACCTCCCACTTCACCATCCAAAAATGGATTTTGTCTTGGCTTCTAACATCTCACTGACATCACTTAGCTCTGCCCAGAGTCCAAGCCAGATTTACCTTCTACTGTAAAGCTCAGTCTTAAAGAAATAAGACACAAGGACAAAAAATTTGAAGTTAATTCAGCATGCTATTGAAAGTCAATTTCGAAATCAACATACCTGTTGTCTAGTTAAGGACAAGCATGAACTGCAACAATCTCATACAAAACCTGTATTCCAGATGACACTGCAATTCAAAGACTATTTTCAGTGAAAGTACAGTATCTAGAGGCATAGGCATGCCATCCTCTCTAACTCCACTTCTTTTATCCATCCATTCATTAGCTTTGAAAGACAACTTTTAAAATGATAGGTGGGCACTTACATATGAAAATACACTCCCTTGAAATGAAATAGAATTAATTGATCAGGGACTAATACAAGAAACTAAATTTGCAGCTCTTCCTTGAAAATAACAATCTAATCCTGTGGGTGCCAGCAACTGACTTCTTATTAATTTCATTTAATAGCTGCTATCATGAATGTATGAATACATGGGTTATAATTTTCTAGACATTAGCAAACTACAAGCAGTAGTAGAAAAATTACGCCAAAATTGCTATTTAGGGATGAGTGTGAGAAACGTTAGGCATATTTTCAAGTACTGAATAGCAATGTAATAGCTGTCAGTCTTGCATTTAACATACTGTATTACTATTTCTTAGTTCTACATCTATTAACTGTTCACCTTACACTTCTGGCAGCAAAAAAAAAAAAAAAAATCCTTTTAAATTAAGACATACTGTCTTTGTTTATAACTGAAGTATAAAAAGGCAAGAAAGCTCAAGGAGTCAAGAGACAGTTTTATAAACACATTTTGCTTCTTCTACTAAAAAAGAAATGAGTATCTCATTCTTCAGAGTGAGAGACAACAGGAGTGTTACACACCACCACTGTTCTAAACAAGAGATTTGAATTCTGCTGTTGCCGCTGCTTTCAAGTTCTCAGACATATTACCATTATATTATCTTACCTTTTTGAAGTGTTTTTCATTCAAAAGTTACTGAGGCATTTAGACTTTATATCAGCTTCTTATTTCCCCACTATGAGGTTTTAGAGAAAATTTCATACTACACTTCCCCCCGTCTCACTCTCCCCCAGTCTTCCCTATGAGGTGTCATGCCAGGTCTGCCTCATTAGAATCATAGAATAATTAGCGTTGGAAAGGACCTAAAGACCATCTAGTTCCAACGCTCCTGCCATGGGCAGGGATATCTCCCACTAAACCATGTCAACCAAGGCTCACTCCAATCTGGCTTTGAACACTACCAGGGTTGGAGCATTCACAACTTCCCTGGGCAACCCATTTCATTGCCTCACCACTCTCACAGCAAAGAACTTCTTCCTTATATCCAATCTAAACTTCCCCTGTTTAAGTTTGAACCCATTACCCCTTGTCCTATCACTAC
>WYDI02008197.1:0-21938 GCA_009867235.2 Psittacus erithacus | reverse complement strand
CCGCAGCTCAGCCCCTGCTGCAGGAGGACCCCCACCAGGGAGCACCGAGTGCAGCCCTGCCCATTGCGCACCCTCCCTTCAGGAGCCCAAGGCAGGCACTTTCTACACACCGAGCTCCGCACTGCAGCCTCCCCTCTCATCGGCTCTGTTTGAATGCCTACGCTGGCAGCCAGAGCAGAGCTCCCAGACCGAGCCCAGGTCACACGAGCAGTGCTCCACATCCCACTCGTCTGCTCGCACAATCCGCCTCGACCCACCGTGTCCCCCGCGGCGCCTGAGGCAGGCTTTTAAAGAGTCAGGGCTGGTGCCGCTCCTCCTGGCTCCGCCCCCTGTGAGTCAGCTGCTCGCCTCAGCTAAGCTGCCGGCTCCTGGGCGAGTACTGCCGAGGACTGGAGGCTCCCTCGGTGGTTCTCGCCGCTCTGAGCTGAGGCTCCTGGATGCTGAGTTTCCCCCTGCTCAGGTGTTGAAGGCGTCCTTTCTCGAGCTACTCACCTCAGCAACTGACCGTATTGGTATGGCCTTTTAAAATAGGACATAGCCTCTTGCGTTTCACACGCTAGACAATAAAAAAATACATATAAATACACATAAATAAAACACTATCAAAATTAAAGATGTTTAAGCAACTGTCAAGGCTGCTTTCAAATATTTTGCATCTTATTTTAGCCCAAGCCTTTTCAGTGATCACTAGGACTGATAAGTGATGCAACTCAGAGCTAACCAAAGAAGGATTATATCTACTCCAGCTGATGAACGCTTCTTGTCTCTGCACACACCAGAGCACTACCTACAGAAAATGCTGTTAGACTTCAAATGCGCCTCAGAACTGACCTCCAGTCCATAGTTTCCAAGTATTGAAGAAGGGTTCTCCCCCATGTTTCCTTAATTAAGGAAAGAGTTAATGAAATCTATCTCTTCATCTTTGTGAGGTGGATCAGTTCAGATGGCAGGAAAGACAGGGCTTTCCTTACAATTTAGTATGTGTTTAGAAGATGTTTTCAAGATGCATTATGTAAAATGTACTCAATCATCAGTTATTCATCACATAGTTTCAAAAGCAAAACTGAAGAGGGAAACACTGATTTAAGTTAATTTTTATAAAATTCATCCAGAAGTTAAAAGATCCCAACTACAGAGTCAAAGATTCTGCAGCCCAGCGCCAGAGGACACAACTTCCATTTAGTTGTATGTAGCATAATTACTACAGTATACCCACAATGTGCAGGGTGAAGCAAGCATATAAAAGATAGATTCATAATAAGGTACTTGGCTAATTAACAAAATTGATAGAAAAAAATCTGTATTTCATTAGGGTGAGATGTATCAGTTTCCTCCTGTGCTTCTACATATTTGACATATTATACCACAGTGAGTTATTTCTGGTGCATCTGGTTGGGATATTTTGATGAGCCGCATGATAAACAACATGATAAAATAATTTATGGTCAACCATACTGGAAATACCAGTTGGAGGATTCTCTGTATTTAATGGTTCACTGTATGAGTTCATCACATTGCTTTCAGGCTTTCAAGGTGTGTTGCTATGTATTTGGACAGTCTTCCTTCTCCCTCTCAGAAAATGAAAGAATAAAAGTCCACAAATATATGTGCATACCTGGTAGAGTAATATCCTCTCACACTGGATGTCTTATGTATTGTAAGTCTTATAGTATCATCTTATACAACTCTTTAGTCATCTAGTATCTTGGTGCATATACAGTCTAATGGTCAGGTATATATAGGGTAAATAGAAAGTTAAAGATGCATTCATTCTCATCCTCTGTTTATAGTATAAAGTTGGAAGTGTAAGAAAGAAAAATACACCTGTATTGAAGAATCACAAAAACATTAATTCATTTAAAACAGCAATATGACACTGTTCTTATCCTTTTCTTTGTGTTGTCTAAAGGCATTTTAAAAAGCAATCACAGTGTTTTCCTATAGCAAACCTGCATATGGAAGAAGAAACTTTCCTTGTTATTGCAGCCAGGATTATATCTATCAGATGTTTTTTTAAGTGTGTGTGTGTGTGCACCCCTGGATTTTTAATATTTTTTTTTATACATATTTATTGCTGTCTTTCTCATTGTGCATGTTCCCTCTGCTTTTTCTTCTAAGGTACTTCTTCTATATTCTGTTCTTCCAGTAATAACACCATTGGATCTTTATGTCTAACCCGTGTACTCCATCTTTTGGAGTCTGTATATGCTGGTCTTTCCTGAGACTTGCTATAATTAATATTAGTGAAAAGAAAACCAAATCTGTTTAACTATAATGGAAGATAAATTAAAGTCTTAAATACCCCTGTGTCATGACTCCCAGCCCAGGACAACTCTAGCACTGACAACATCAATCTTATTATTAACATTACTGCTAAAGAATACTCAGGATTTCTTAACTGTAAGTATTCTTTATTATTTAATACTTGAAAAGAATACATGGATCTGTGTACATTTTAGGAAGTCTCTGTTCCATGTCCTGGACAATAACTGTGTTCCTAGTGGTAAGGATAACATAAACCAAGAGCTAACTATGAAGTGAAGAATAAAATAACTGCAGGGGTTAAAATGCTTGGTAGAATCTTTATTGTTCAGTTATAGCACTAATCCAAAATGAGATGGTAAAACCACTATCTCAATTTATACAACGATCACTTGATAAATTCAGTGGAAACATAAACAGAGTCTGTATGTTTAATTGTGAATAGTTTGTTATAAACTATCTTTCAGCAGTCCTGAAACACTTAGTATTATCAATGTTAAGGCTGTTTCCATTTATAGATACTTTATTTAAAATGAATTTTGCATGATTCATATTGCTGTACCCTGTGAGCAAGTACTAAATCTTGTCTTAGTCTGCATATATGGTGCTGCTTTCTCCAAGATTTCAGCCTTTGAAGTGCTATAGATTTGTTCATAGCCAATTTATGCCTCACATTTTCTTCACAAGCTTTACAGACTTATTTTTGAATAGCAGCTTCATAGGTTTAGAAACAATGTGATTTCAGGCCCCAGTGCATAAACACAGTCCATCTGATGTCTGGCTACTCTTAATAATCTGGCATGCTGAAATTATAATTTTGGCTGAATAGCTAGAATATGAGACCAGGGTTCAGATATTTAAAGACAGTTAGGAATCCAACTTCCACTGGAGCCAAATTTTTTTCTTTATTGCAATGTTGTATCTGTTGAATAAATCTGTTAATAAAAATATTATAATTCCTCAAATAAAGCAATTGGATCATTTTGGATATTGGATCATTTTGGATATTGGATCATTTTGGACAGTGATGCAAAGTGAACTGAAGGTAAGTAAGTGGTAACAACTGCTCCTATCTGCCCAGTAGACAAAACTAGAGAAGCATTGCCAGCCTCCTAGAAGTTTGAAGAATGGCATCCTGATTTGTAGGACCTTTTTCATTATTCTTTTCAGTCTTCCATATAGGTACATAAGCTCAGGTGGTATCTGAAATGCAAATTTGCAGCTGAAGTATTCCAGCATTAGCTTGTAAGAAGTATATGTAACACTGACATTAGTTATTAAAATGACATCTGCAGAGAAAACATGAAAAAGCAGCTGTCATTTGATTTGGGCCATTCCAGGTGACTAAAACCCATCAGACTGCTGAGAACTAATAAAAACCACAACTGGTTCATTTAACATATTAGTTGCTAAAATGCATCTGGGGATTTGGATTTGCAGGTAGAATATCCCTTCAAGACTCAAGAGAAAAGGCCAATTAACCTAGGGATAGCTGTTAATCCCATACATACATGGTACAAAAACACTTTTGATATTTCTAAGCTGCTTTTTAATATAGTTCTTAGACAGTCATATTAATAACACCATAGCACTTTACATTTTCTCAGTGCTACACAAACAGCTAATTAGGTCTCAGAGTAGGTTATTGCTCTCCAAATCTTGCAGTCAGGAAAACTGAGACACAGAGCTGGGAGGTATCCAAAGCCAAACACAGTGCCAATAACCAAATCAGCATTACAGTTCTAGAATGGTTACAATCAAGTCCCAGGGCTGCATCACCCCACACAAAACAACAATTTCATTGACAAGAAACATTATGGAGAGAATACAAATTTTCAAGATCATGCTGCTTTTAATCTGGAACCTAGTTATTGACCCTAATGGGCTCATCCTAGCTGCTAAACATCCAGGCCTGATCCAAGGCAACACTTGAGCACCTATACTAAATAAAAAAAACAACAATAGTTTTCAAGTTTTTCAAATCAGTCTCAAACAAATAAGTCTGATGATTTTTTTCTTGTAGTTGCCATCCCAGCAGGATCAGTAGCCTTGGTTTGGTTGCCACCTTTTACCATGAATAGCTGTTTTGCAGTTGTTGGTCACTCATCTGTACTGAGCAACATAAAGACAGTGAGTAAACCCAATAAACTGCCTATTAGTTATCCTGTTCTATTTTTCATGGCTGGATATTATGGCGCTGCTATGCAGCCATTTTATATTATCATACTCTGTCTGGTGAGTGATCAGAACTGAGACCATAGTCATATTTAGCATCATGTTTGCCCACATATGTCCTACAATTTCTTGTCTACATTTTACCTTTGACAAATCTAAACTACTGCATAAAAAAAATAAACATTTATATGCCAAAGAAGTACTAATTCAAGGAAAAAATAAAACTTATGTTATACAGGATGTGATCATCTCCTGACCTTGCATAATGCACCCGTTAACATTGCTAATTTCAGAAATTCAAGATCTGGACTTATCCCATCCCAAATCATGAGGGTTATATTTACCTAATTATAGGCATTTAATATTTGGACCTCTTATTTTTAGCTAACTACTCTGGGCCTCATCTGTGGGAAAAAGAAGGTACACAGAGATAATTCACCACCCCTATTTTTCAGTGAGATTCATCACTCCCTCCACTGACAATAAGGAGAGAATCGTTTAAGTAGCCTAAATTTCGATAACCACATTCTAAAATTAGACCGTAGATGGCTGCATCTCAGGTGAGCTTGGAAAGAATGAAACAAAAATACACTGAGAATTATTTTTCTTTGTATTCTATACTCTTAACTCTCTGGAATAAAGATGATTAAGTGAAGCATATTGTGACAAATGCAAAATCTGGTGCACTCAAATTACATCACAACTTAGTAAGAAAAGAAAGAAATTTCAAAAAAAATTAAAATAAAAATCAGAAGTTTTAACCTTCCTTGTGCTTTTATTTTTTAAATCCTTTTACTGTGTAAATATCATAATTTGCAAAGTTAATTCTTTTTTCAGACTGAAGAGTCTAATTCTGAATATTTCCAAAAACTTCAAAGACAAAGAACAAAAACTTCACCTGATTTTACTACCTTATTTCCAATTAATACTTTGGGTAGATAAACTAAGCCTGGCTGAAAATAATATATTGCTTTTTTTGTTTATTTTAATTAATATATGGGGTTTTACTAGATATGTCTCCTTGAAGCATCTACTTTTCTTAATTTAAGCAAAATTTAATGGAAATTTTCTCTCACATTCACTGTCTCTCCCCAGAAGGGGTTTTTATTTTTCTGAAACTATTTGGCTCTTTGTCAAAAAACACAGAATTTCCCATTTACATTTTTAATTGCAGAAAGTATTTTCCATTCCCTCTCAATTTAGGAAGGTGTGAAAATATGGATGGAGTTGTTAAGCACGAATGTAATAGAAATCGTACTT
Source organism: Psittacus erithacus (assembly GCA_009867235.2). Classification (NCBI taxonomy): domain Eukaryota; kingdom Metazoa; phylum Chordata; class Aves; order Psittaciformes; family Psittacidae; genus Psittacus; species Psittacus erithacus. The sequence goes on along the minus strand of WYDI02008197.1, from coordinate 16,241 downwards.
GGCAATATTTTCTTTTTTTTTAATAACAGGAACCAGACATACAAATGCAAACTACCATTACCATTCCAAAGGACTAATGGCATGGTTGGTGCCCAACTGTAGTAGAAAAAGCTTAGAGTAATAGTGTCATTTTAAACTGCTTCAACTTGAAGCAATATGTACAAATTGTACAAGAAATATGATCATACAAATTTGTTTAAACACTCAGAAACATGCTTCTTGAATTTCATAATGCTGCTGCTTGCATCCTTCAACAGTAGATTATTTTCTTTCTTAATGAAACTGCACACCTGAACTGAAGAAGTGTTTGTGCTCAGAACCTGTTTTAAATAATTTATGTATTTATTTATATGAAATGGAATATTCCTGGTTATGTCAGTTTAGATTCAATTCTTTATGATGTATACTTACTCTACTGTATTTAAATATGTGTATTTGCGCACACATGTATTTTGTATAACCCAGTATTTTCTGCCATACCTGGATTCAAAATCCAAGAGGTATGTATGCAATGAGTATTTTGTCATGCAGAAAAGTAATAGAATATTGTATTTGCGCTTATTCTGTGTGCTTGCTTCAAAACACAGCTGCTTCAAAAGTTATTTTCTCCATCTCTATAGGAAGCATCTGTCTTCTACAGCTATAGATCTCCTGTAAGTCTCTTGCAATATGGCTTTGTAATTGCTAATAAGTATGTGTTTGTTTGGGGTTCTCTTCATTTTCACACAAAAATAATCTTGTAATATTTTTTTTTCCTCCTCAGTAGCAGTATAATGGAGAAAGAACCTCATTTAAAAACACTGGGCCCCTGAATAATAATTACATTAAGACAAGCAAATAAAATACGCAGTTAGCAATAAAAATAAGAAATCCAAAGCACATATTGCTGACTTATGTATACCAATCAGCCCGGGTTAAACCAATGATTCTTTTTAATCCCACTGTATCTGATACATTCAATTTTAGATGATGGGATTCTGTTTACGGGAGTCTTTTATAACATATACTATAATGACAGGTATTATCTCACAAGTTCACTCTCCCTCCCCCAGTTTAAACTCCAATTTCATATTTTTAAATTAGTTTCTCTTATTTTCAAAAAGCCAGGGATCAGTTCATAAAAATTCTAATTTTTCCAGAAGTTTTGTTGAAAATCAAATATCCTGGGTTTTTCCTTCTCCATACACTATTTCAAATAGATATGCTAATTCCTTCAATCCATTCAGTATTCTCAGCCTTGAATTGAAGTTTATTGAAAATGTGGCAAATGCACTATATTAAATCAACTTCATAATAGAGAAACATTATTCCAGTATTTCAGCTTAGCCACTGAAAATACATGCACAGAATTTTTAAATGCTATTAAATAACAAGCTGCAATAGAATGATTTCATCATTGCTCTAAAAAATAGAAATACTGATTTAATATCTAATTTCTTCCCTCATAACTACTGTAACCCCACTGCCTTCAATTTATCATTTCCACAGAATCTACATTTGGATACAGATGCATTCCAAAGGACCAGTTATGCTATTCTCACGTATTAGCTTCTCTCCTATTTCAGACCAACAAAGCCACTTGTGGAATATAATATCACAGTTGCTCCCATGTTGAGTATGAAAGCTCCTCATGATTTCAGACTCACTTGCTTATTAATAGAAGTGGTATTGTTTGTTCAGAGTTTTGATTTGGTTTGCAGCAAACTGCCTGTGCAACTGAAGAGACCGATTCAGATCTGGGCTATTTTGCTGGCTTATTGGCTCCATTCCTGTAAGAACCTAGCTACTTTCATTCACACTCAAATATACAAATGATTACCTTGTGTTCCTTGTACAAAAAAATCAAACTAATTTGTATCTACATGTCATTACACACTAAGTTATTGAGGGGGTGGAGGGAAAAGTAGAATTCCTATCTATAACTACAACTACAAATACTTGTTTTCAGGAACCTTCTCTATATTTTTGTCACTTCTATAGAGAGGCAAAATCTCTTTTCTTACACACCAAATAATGTCAAATAACAGTGATCAAAGAGAATAAAACAAAACTGTAGTGAGTGCCCATTGGAAGGACCAAGTTTATTCTCAGGGACATGGCTAACTTCTTATTTGAGTGCACATCTATGGACGCAACGTTTTCTATGTCCTGTCAGAAGATGCATACAATTTTGTTACTGGAATCAGTTCTGTGAATTGTATCTTGTCCTGGTTTAAACCCACCTGGGAACTCAGAACCATGCAGGCATTCACTCACCCTCCATCCCTATTTGTCTGTCCCCAGCAGGATGGGGAGGAGAAATGAAAGAATGTAAAACCCATGGGTTGAGATAAGAACAGTTTAATAACTGAAGTGTGATATCATACTTCTACTGCTACTACTAATAATAATAAGGAAAATAACAAGGAGTGAAAATATAAAACTAAAAAGGTGAAAGGAAAAATAATGAACACAAGTGATGCCCAATGCAATTGCTCACCACCCACTGATTGTCTTATTAAAAAAAATTGCCTCTTCTTTGTTGAGACATTAATTTCTTTTATGATTTCATAAATAGTCTAGAAGTTGTAGTTGAAGATTTACTTCTTATTAAGTTTCCTGTGTGGAGGGTTTATTACCTTTTTTTTTGTTTCAGGATGTAAGATTGCTATTGATATGTCTAGAAATCTTCCTTCTGGCAAAATCTGGGGGCTTTTTCAAAAGGAAATGTTGCCAGGAAAGAACAACTAACTAAAGTTTCTGACTTTTAAGTTTCATCTTCTTTGAATGAGGAGGCAATGTCCACAGAGATCCTAAATAGAATTTCCTTGCTACTCTAAAGCTTTCTTCAGATTATTGTTAAATACTGAAGAGACGGAAGCGGAGAAAAGAATGAAGGAAACATCCTTTATCTGAAACGTCTTGCACAGTGTAAGATAGTGTCTTCCATATAAATTTTGACAAAGTGTCCTTTTATTTACCTCAAAGTCTAATCTAACACATCTAATCTAGAACATTGTCAGGCAACTAACATATGTTTTCAGGCAGTTCATAGAACACATCAAGCTGGTTGCCAATTTTGGAGAAGTCTTTTTTCAGTTGGAAATTGCCTGGGGGGATATGACTAAATATTTTCACCCGGAAAAAATTATACTGAACTAAAAAAAATTGACTATTCCCGTTCTCATAGCAAACTTTCAAGGGAGGATGCTTCCCTTCCTAACCTCAAATCTTTCAATCTTGCCAGCTGCAAGAAACAGTTACAACCAAAGCATTTAGAAAGAGTGTTTTTCATCACATCCCAGATCTGCCCCAGTCATTGTCTCATCTCTATTATTGCAGAAGAAAAAGCTTGCAGGGGTCCAGGAAGGGGTAGATAATCAAAACAGAACCAGGACATATCCATCTAGTATTTTTAGGGAAAGTATTGCTGAATTTGGGTGGCTGAAATGCTAAGACGTGAGATCTGATCAGTGTCATTATCCCAGTGCAGATCTGCACATCCTGTGAGTCCGTTTGTGTTACTGCTGGCATGAAGAGAGATGAACACAGAGGCCCAAAAAATTCACACAAATGAAAAAGTAAACCATGATGTTTAAATTATTGCTTCATAGGCTGTTAAGAGCTCCAGAACAATCAGCCTGAAGAACTTCTTTTAAGGAAATCTTGCATGTTAAAACAACAACAACCACAAAATGCAAATGATGCTAAGATCACTGTTAATCTTCATGAATTGTTTTTAATATCTCTTTTTCAAATTCACATACAAAGATCTCACCTCAAGTTGCTGAATTTTTCTATTAAAAATGTAAATGCAAAGCAGATTAATTTCAAAATAACTAACCAATAATTAAAGACCAATTAAACTGGGAGGTTCTGGGAAAAAACCCGCAGCAGTTATCTCATGAGACAAAATGCTGTTTTACTGTGTCAAAGAGAATCGAGGAAAAAAATAATCTTGTGTGTAAAGTGTGAATAGCATTAAAGAAAAGAATAAGAATCAACATAAGAATGGAACATTTTTGCAGACTCTTTAACAGGTCATTAATGCAATCGACAGTATTTAGGGAGAGGCTAAAAAGTGCAATTAAGAGAGGTCAAAACTGCTGATAAGCTATGAAGGCCATGTAAGTGAGAAAACCTGCTGCAAGCCAGTTTTCCTCAAGAACCATGGGGAAGCAAGAGATGAATATTTTTTAATTCTCAGAGATTTTTCCCAAGGCTAATCAAGAAGTTACCCCTCTAAGACAAGGCTACATACAATAGTAAAGCCCAATCCGTAAGTGTGTGTATTCTAATGCATTAACTAAAAAGTAGAACAAACAAATAGTTCAGAACAAAGACTAAATTGTCATTTCTCAGAATCACATTCACAGTCAGGGTGAGGTTGGAAGGGACCTCTGGATGTCACCTGGTCTATCTTCTATGCTCAAGCAGGGCCACCTAAACCCAGTTGCCCAGGGCCATGTCCAGACAGCTTTTGAATATCTCCAAAGTGGGAGGTTCAGCTACTTCTCTGGGCAGCCTGTGCCAGTATTCAGTCACCTTAAGAAAGTGGTTTCTGATGTTCTGGAGGAACCTTCTCTGTTCCAGTTTGTGCCTCTGATCCTGTCACTGGCCACCACAGAAAAGAGCCAAGTTCCATCCTCTTTGCACCCTCCCTTCAGGAATTTCTATATGTTGATAAGATCCTCTGAGCCTTCTCTGCTCTGGGCTAAACAGTCCCAACTCTCTCAGCCTTTCTTCATAGGAGAAATGCTCCATTCTCTCAATCATCTTTATGGCCATTCACTGTACTCTTTCCAGTATGTGCACATCTCTCTTGTACTAAGGAGCCCAGAGTACTGGATACAGTACTTTAGATATGGCCTCACCAGTGCTAATTAGATCACCTGTACCTTTCATTCCTTAATGTGTGACATAGTTTTATTGAGTATTTTGACCACATTAAGTCTTTTTTAAACATCGTTAGCTGAATATAGGTGTTTATTTTCCAGAGTGTATAACATAAAATATTTGTTAAATGCTGTTCAGTGAATTAGTGACTTTTGTATACCTGTTTTGCAAAATCTATACCAATAATGTTGTAATGTGTTTGAACTGAGCTTACATTCTTTAGGTTTTCTGCTTGTACTTGGGGGGTGGTGTTGTAATTTGGTTCGTTGGTTTGGGGATGGTTGTTATGATTGTTATCAATAGTACTATTGTTATTATCATTATTATTATTTAATTAATAAATACACCTGGATATAAGGTACAATAGTGATGCTTAGTATTTTGAAAAAGGTGGCTCATTCTCAGATAGTTATGTGGAAAATCAAGAAGATGACCTAGGTCCCATTATGTCCTTGAAGTTCCCAACGCAAAGTGACTAGCAGTCTGAAGTAGCTAAATGTGTTCCGGTTCAAGGCAATGACTCCTCAGATTTCCTACTTAAATCCCAGGCTAGGGATCCAAACAACCAAACCCCACCACGGTTTAGAATATTCTGGCTACCTTTTTTATCATTGTCATTGAAACTTAAAAAATTTCATAAAATCAATACCAACTGGATTGCAACTCATGTTTGTCTATTTTGTTGTGGTTTTGGTTTGTTTGGTTTTTTTTCCTACAGTTGACTCATTTTAGACAAATTTAGAAGAGGGAGGTCTGATTCCTCTGTTTCATGAATAGACTTCATATATACCCAGTATCTGGGTAGGAAGAAGAAACCCAATTAGTGCTGTCATCAAAGAAATAAACATATTTTAAAGTCAGCTGTTATTTGGTCTGTTTGGCCTCCTGAGTAGTCCATCAGCAAATGCATGCAAGCATTTGCCTTAACAATACTAAGGGTTGTATATAATACTGTCAGTCCCTGGAAAAAATGGAAGAGAACTAGTTATAATTTACAAGCTTGGTGCAAAGACCAGAAAAGTGAAGATATACTGGTAGAATATCATAAGAAAAATCGTAATCATAATAATTTAGAAACAGATCCACAGGAAACTAGGTACTACTAGTGTTTCATTTTATTTGCTTGTATTTAAGTTCCAAATTCTGTGTATCCCTTTGGTAGTAACAGTCTCTCCTATCCATTCAGTATCAGAGATACCACAGAAAATCTTTTATTTATGTTCACAAAGATGCTGATAAGAAAGCAGCTAATATTTGCTGTGGGAAAATGCACTTGAACTTGTTTGCTTTGCAAATTATGTTAAGATTGTAAACCATGAGACTATTTACTGTCATTCAATAATTATTACTAAGATTTAACGGAAATCAAAACTACTTTGAAGCTATGAAAAAAAAAAATGCCAAGTTCCAGTTCTGCACTTTATTATGAGCTACTGACATCAGTACACAATTTAAAAGCAAATTAAAAAAAATCTATCTTTATTATGCACAAAAGGGGACTATTTAATTTTCATCATTTTTGTCACTTATTAATTTTAACAATGTGTTTCTTCTGTCAACATGTATCTGGCTTTAGTGTTCTATTAGTGCTTTTTCTGAATGCATGTGAAGTTACTGATATGTACATAGAAGCCTTGAAAGACCTCTCCGTTACCAGAACAGGCTTTTCCTGTTAATACTTCTGCATCACTCTCGTTAACGCTAATTGCAGTTACAAGGGAAGACTAAACCCCGAAGTATTATCTAAATGCAGACCAGACAAAATTACAGAGATCTATTCTGTTACTTAATGGTTTTTACTGTACTTGTTGAGTGATTTAAGTACTGACATTTTAAACTTCAGAGTTAAAAAAAAAGAAAACAAAAAACAAAACCAAAAACCAAACCCAAAGGATAGGCAGGGAAGGAAGAAATAAAATTCTTTTTATACTTAGTTAATATTAATTCTCTGCACCTAAGACACGGGTGATCAATTTCAGCATGGGTGTTCAGCGATCTGCCTTCAGAACACGGATGTACACGAGTCACCACGGCTTGTTTTACATATATCTTAACAAAAACTGAGGATTTTGCAGAATTCCAGGACATATGGTTTTCTATCACAGCAGGTCCCCCCAATGTCGTGTTGCTAAAAAAATACTTATTTCATAAATGTAAGCCAAGTGTGTAGAAGGATGCATATATCTTGTCACCTTTCCATGTTAATACCAGATGAAATGATGTATTTTAAACATGGAGGGATTTGTCAGTGTTTTTGAGATTCCATATAAACATACAAATTTTGCCAGGCTAAAACAATGATCTGTACATGCTTTCTCTATGTTTTGTGCAGTGTTTGTGGCTGTGCTTTATAGTATTCTCACCACAAATCCTGTGCCAAGTCCTGAGCTCATTCAGAGCACATAATGTAGTCATGCATTGACAGGAAAATTGTTGCCTCATTAGTCTGCAGTCCCACATAAACTTGTACACGTTAACCCAAGACTCAGCAGGCAACTCCAGTGAAACCACTGAAGTTTTTCTCAAAGCATAAACAGATGGGTGAGCATTTGTAAAACTGGCATCTTAGAGGTTGTGCCGTTTTTGGATGACATGGCAAGGTGGTATCTTTCTGTTCAGTCTGACAGAAGTGTCAGAGCATGTGTACTTTATGTAGCATTGAGTGATTTTGATTTTATAGTGTGCTTTATTTTCTTTAAAAACATAGGGATAATGCAGACAGGAATCAAAGCTAAATTTGCATGTTAAAAAAGGACTAATTTATGCAAGTCTTCATTTTCTCATTAGCAGGGAGACTACCGTCTATGTTCCCTGCCAAAGTCCAGCTCTCTCCAGGGTGTTATCAAATGTGCTTAACACTTTAGGGAGCAGAAGAAAGGGTTTTCTTTTTGAGTTGATAAAAGAGGAAATAACTGTGCATAAGACTGAATTCTTGGTAGGACTATTTAGGAACAATCAGGACAATTTATTCCAACTGCGGTTTCCAGGCTATGGGAGAAAGTGGAGGGAATTGATCCCTATCAGATAGGATGCTAGAAGAATTACTGAGAAAATTTGTCAGGACAGAATATGTTGGCAAATGAAAAACATTATAAAACTATACAATACATGTGAAAGTGTCCTTGTAATCCCTGACAAGATTCTAAATAACACAAAGGAATAGATTCCCTTAATCTTCAGAATTCAAAACAGTCATTGAATTCTGTTTGCTGTTAGATATTTTTCTGGACCAAAAAAACCCCCCATATAAGCTTTTGGAAAAAGGCAAGACAGATTAATGTCACCAAAGTTATCCGATATATTGATACCACCGACAACACTAGTGTATGACAATATTTTGTGCCAGGAAATAAATAGCATGGCACGTGGAAAAATTACTGTAAAATCAACCTTCATTACATTGTCTATAAGAGGGGGAGGGCTGGGAGACAAAAAATATGGGAACCTGTACAAAATATAACAACTTTAATTCAGAAGTTTGATTTGTCAAAGATAAAATAACTCAAAAAGGAAAGAGAAGAATTCATTGTGTTGCTTCAAATTGTTTGGAAAATGAATGACATATCCTAAGCTGCTGTTTAGAAATGTTTTTTCATTTCATTATCAGATCAATTTCTTTTAATGTTGAAGTCCAAAGACATACTGAAAAAAGTTGACTTAATCGCTAAACTAAAGTTTTGTTTGGGTTCAGTTTGCTTTCATCTTATGGCTCCTTTTTTCTACTTTTACTTTTGGTTAAGGACGGGAAAGAACTTAAATATCTAAATAGTCCATGAGAACAGAAACATTAATTCCTGCCCAGCTGTATGCACTCCAGCCTATGTTTTTTTAGCTCTGTGGTACAAATATAGGCACAAACAAGTTACAAAAGTTCCTGGAGGAATCATATTTCTGACACAACAAAAAACCAACACTTACTCTCAGCTGGTGTAGACCAGCTTATCTCCTTCTATTTGTGAGGAACTATAGTGATAGAGCCGAAGATACAGACAAATGCATTACATATGAGTGGTGTTTAAATTCTCCTTTGAGCTGAAGTTATGTTCCTGAATTCAGAATTTGCCCCAAAGTACATGGTATTCCCTGTGTGGATTTCTAGAATGCTTATTATTCACAACTTGTACAATAGCATAGTATGTGTCATATTATTCAATGTTTGGGATCTAACCCACATCACACATGAAAGTGAATCTTGCTGCTCAGAAACACCCTAGCTCTCAGAGGTACATGTCATCTTTCTTCTTCACTTCAAAAGCAAATATTGAGGTGGGCAAAAAGGCTGGGTGTTTCAGAGGCTGTGCATTCATCTACATATTGAAGGGAGATCAGCTTAGTATCCCTTTTCTTAGGTTGTTCGTTACAAAGTGAAATCCTGACATGCAAACTGAATTCTGACTCAGGAAAGCACCTCTTGTTAGGTAAGCTCTGAAAACAGTGATTTTTTATTAGTTTGTTTTTTTTTTTTTATAAGGCTGGGAGAAACAGGTTACTGTTTAATTTTAGGCACAATTTAACACTGAGAAATTTCATCACATTCCTAACACAGGGAACCTCCTGCATTAAAACAGCAATGAAAACCAACATGATAATAGGAAATGGACCATGCTGTTGTTAGCCATCAGGTAAGCCACCCTCATCTGGTGAGCTGAAGAATTCAGATGAACTCAAGCTAACCTACAGAAACAGCTCCATGAGCCCCAGCTTACAGGAAAGAAAGGTTATGTGGGGAAGCCTCTTGTAATACTTCCATTATCCAAAACATATGTGACTCTTGTTTTAACACTTTTTAAAAACAATGCTCCTTTTAGGTGTCATGCTCAATAAAACACTAGTTCTCCAAACTCAGAATAAATTAGACAAAGAGGAGAAATAAAAGCTACGCTTTTTATCATTACATTTTTATTGCAATTTAAACACCTAAGTGAAAGAGATTTACATAAAAGAATTTGACCTACACTATATACCATACATGATTGAAAATTGCTTTGCCATTCTTCATAAAGTCTCAACTTGACTGGCATATAGAATGTAAAAGCAATATGTGAACTCTGCTTTCATTTAAATTTGCACTCTCACATGTCAAATAGTATCATATATTTTTGCTTAATATTTAACAACAGCAAAGACATTAGTTCAGTATTCTTCTCAAAAATAGCCCAACATATGTCAAAAAAAAAAGATTTTTGGTTTCATTACTTAACCTTTTATATGGTCATGCTTTCAGAGACTAAAATGTAAGCAGAAGTCAATGGGGATACTTCTGCTGAAGGTCACGTGGACCTGGATCATAATTTTAAATATGTTTTTATTTATTTGAGTAAACTTTTCAAGTATCTGTAGTCCTCAAAGGTGTTAGACATCTGCTTTAAGTAAATTTTGGAAACTCACTTTTCTTGACATAGAGGTCCAAATCATATTATCACAGAATCATAGACTCATAGAACCATTAAGTTTGGAAAGGACCTTAAGATCATCTAGTTCCAGCCACCCCTGCCACAGGCAGGCACACCTCACACTAAACCATGTCACCCAAGGCTCTGTCTAACCTGGCCTTGGACACTGCCAGGGAACCTTTTATACTTATGTCACACCAAGAAAATATTTAATGGGATTTCCGCCATATTCATCCCACTATTCCTTTCAGGGTGATAAACAGATAATAACTAAAAATTTTGAATTGCCTTCATGTTAGAAACATAGTGTTGGGTTTTTTTAATAAAGTAGAAAACTCCCTTCAAAACATCAATTCACAAAAATCCCACTTAATTAAGATTTTTTCTGCGAACGATAAAATTAGAAAGAGAAGTAATTGCCAAAGTTTGTCTGCAGAATGTCGAGACTAGCAAGAATTTCAGCCAGTCCACTTTCTTCATGCAATAAAGATGATTGTCAGAGGAAAGCTGAACTAGGTTACAAATCTTTCACTATGTTCTTCCAAAACTTTCAGGTAATTAACAACAGGATGAAAATGAAGCAAGTAATGACCCAACAAGCTAATATGTGTTGGAACTTCTTGTACATCTCAATATTTGCAGAAGCCAGCATGCCAGGTAAAACAAGAATAAAGTACAAAGTGTCTTGAAAGTGACAGCGTAAAGCTTCACTTGATATGACAGAGAACCATGAAAAAATAAAGAAAATCCATAATTCTGTGGGTATTGTGCATGAAACCCTTACATCTTTGCTAGTTTACTCAACAATGTTTATTTGGGATGACAATAAGCATATTAAGTAATAGGGCTAGCTTTTATCCTTTCCTTGGTAATAGTTTCCAAAGTTGGTTATTGACAACAGAGAAGAAGTTTTTCTGAAAAGCAGAGTCTGTCAGTAAAAACAAAAAAAACTATTCCTCTTCTGTAAGAGAAAGAGGGATAAGCCTTAAAAACACTAATAAAAATTTCTAGGGATAAGGCTGAAGAACATGAGGAGAAGGCCAAACAAAGGGTAAAGGAGTGAGCAGGCAGGACAGAAACCTAATTGTGAGCTGCAAGCTTCGTCAGTAATGAAGGTGCTTGGAGGTGAAACAGCAACAGAGGAGATCAGAACTTGCTGCAAAGAGCTTTGAAAAATTGAGCCACTTCAAGCACAGTATTGAAAATGAAACTAAAATGAATGTATTATGACAGAGCATAGAGAAAAAGAAAGGCACTGCCGGACAGTAACAAAAAAAGCAGCATAGAAAGATATGTAGCATATTCTGAAATTTGAAGGTTGAATCATTATGTTTTGATTGATGTGTTGCTGTTGAAAGTGTGAATATTTTAAATTATAAAGGTTTGAACCTTAAATCTGATAAAAAAAATACATATAAAACCAATATAAAGCAGTAGACTAAAAAAATTATAATGAAGAAATAAAGTCTACCTGTTTTAAAAATATAACATCACAATAAAAAAAACATATGCATATGAACTTGGAATAACTATCCCAAATTATAAAAATTTGATACTTAAAAATATTACTAAAAAATGAATTGCTATTTTGTTTTAACATTTTCACATCCAATCTTAGTGTGAAATTGCCTTATTTGACCAAGCATCCTAGTGCAAGTAAGACTGTATTTGTTAATGGAAAGTTGTTTCACAGAATATTTTCAATCCCATTAACAAGATCTTTTCTTAAAGTGGTGTTCACTTAGGTGGTCAAATAGGGATTTAAATACATAATCATGCATTATGCACCTCAGCATTTAAAGTCAAGTTTATGAGAAATTTATTTGCTAAAAGAGTAGAGTAGCTGCATCTCATGAGCCCTGAAATATTTAATTTTCCCATTATTTCAAAGTTTCAGGTTTACTTTTCATAAATGTCCCCCAGTATACTTAAAATTGCCTGTGTGTTTGGTTTTTTTTTTTTAAGCAAGGGTAACAATAATTTAGAGTCAACTACTGAAAAACAAATAAATTATTCTATTCAGCAGTAAAAAAAGAGCAGTCAAGTGATCAGTCTCCTTCAGTCCATCCACATAACTGTATTGATTCTTTTCCTGTAGTGTTCACTGTTACCATACTAAAGTGATGCATGAAAAGGTTAGAGTCAACCTTCACAAGGTCCTTTCTAACTAAGTCTGAGACAAGGAAGTTTCACTGGACTTTTTCTCCTTCATGGGTATTTCATCAGCGAATCTTCATTTTCAAATTGCCAAGTCTTTGCCTGTTTGTTCCTTTACTTATCATTGTTTGGAGTACCTGTGTGTGTGTCTCAGTGTGAAACATTGTGGAGTGTTGGGAAAGCTTGTCTTAAAAAAAAAAAAAAGTACTATGCACAATGGTATCTTTTACACTATGTCTGTCCATCATAGCCAAACCCCTATAATTCCTTTCTCTTTATATGTGTATCTCTTCTCTTAGCCTTGTTTTTTGTTAGTTGCTGTGCTCCAGAGAATAAAAGCTCTCTTGATGGATCACAAATACAAAGCTGAATCTAGGTAAAAAAGTTATAAAAAGCTGCAAGTCTAACCTACTCAGTATGCCTTACAGGTTATCCTGTGAGCCATACCCCTAGATGCTATTAGCTTCTCATGATCTTAGCTGAAAAGCTTGGGATCAAATTGCTGAGACTTTGGCGTTTAGCTTCCGAGATTCTCTGGTTTGCTAACCTAACCTGACAGTGAATATTGTAGCCTTCACATAAAAAGGAATGGATCTGAATTTACCTCGTATGCTGGTATCTGACTTCTTTTGATTTGGAGAAATAAGTAAATCATTGTTCAATATGTACTATAATCAGAGAGAATAATCTCTTATACACTTCTTGTATCTTCACTTCCCATATACCCTCATGAAATTCAGTGCATGCTTTATTCCGCCATTTCCCACCAGTCCCTAGTACTTTGTCTGAAAAGGTGTCTAACATTTCAGAAGATCAATAGCTCAATGAGACTGAGTTTTGCGTACACCAGAGGAGCAGTTGTTAAGGTTTGACCTTGGTGCATTTCTGTGAAAAGACTGTCTACTGCAACTGCCTAGGTTCCTGTTATGCTATTCCTGTACTATTCTTTCAGTGCAGACAAATATCCAAATCTATTACTATTCCTGTATCATTCCTATACTTCCCATACCTTTACTGTTACTTCCTATACTACTGTCATACGGTTCTTTCAGTACAGACAAATAACAGATGTTAGTATCCAAATATCATATTTTCCCTGCAGTTTCCTTGATAGTCATTTCTCAGCCATTTGAAAGAGATACATAATGATAAAATACCTGGAGACATCTGCTGAAATAACTTTTATTCTTCTGAGGAATGATCAGTCCTCTGTATTGTTTGAACTCTGTATGAAATTTGGGAAAGGAGATTTACCTGAGGAAATCATAGGGTTAATTTTTTTCTTTCACCATGCTTTCCTACTAGCTAACACCCTCCTGTTTCTTTTCCATGTCACTTGTGCTGCCTGCAACCACATCACTGTGTAAGTCCTTCCTTTTAGGTCAAGGACTTGTCTACCTTGGTATAAATATTAATAATTTCTGATCTTTACAAAGAGTGGCGCATATGTTGGGTGAGGGATTTTTTAAAAGCCAAACTCCTCAAAACCTCATGACTCCAAGGGACAGAGTATTGTCTAGAAAAAGGAGTGGAACTGGCATAGATGACTTCGAATCTCTGCCACTGAATTCTTTGACGCACAAGTAGTTGAATTCCTGTGATGCAGTTTACCCACTTGCAGAATTAGTCTGATAATAATGACCAGGCTTATGGCATGTTCCAAGACTGCTTTGGTGTTCATAGAGCACTTTGTCAGTTTTGAGGTTTTGCCTCAAAACCCTGCATAGTGGGAAAGTAAACTATGGAACTGTTAATTATTACTAATGAACTAGACAAGTAAAGCAGAGTGCTTCATTCACACTCATAGCCTTTTGGTTTATCTTTTTGTGTATAAATGTGCTGCCTTCTATCAGATCCTGCATGTTGAAAAACATTCAAAACCTTCAACATCAGGAAGTAGAAATGAAATTATCCCAGAGACCTCAGTTTTGGGATGTGAGGGAGGCAGAGAAAGATGGCAAGGAAGTTTGCATGATATAGAAGACAGGAATGTATTCATTAAATTTGGTTACAAAAACTACTCTTCTTATTCTTTGTACTCAGAAGATGGAGATAAAATTGCAATATCTTCTAATACATTTAAGCCTTCTCTGGAACTTTTCTTGCAGTGCTTCATTTCTATGGGGCACCTATTTGTTATCACAGTGGACACTAATCTGAACCACACTATATAATCAGAGCATCACAGCTGCTCCAGCTTTTATGGGCAGAGCTGAAATCTGTGTCTCTCAAGGAGCAAATAAGCCAAGGGTCTTCGCTGCATACATTCTTGTCTGAGTCTTATCCTGAAAAATAAATTTGCACTTTAAAAGTTAGAAAGCATGCACTCATGTGCCTCATGGCTCTCTAGTTGCATAATTTCATTTAATAAAGTACTGATTCATTTCATCGATTATATAGAAATAATCAATCTGCCATTCCAGAGCTGATATGCTATCAAGGGACATAGTGAAAAACTGGCAATTCACAAAGCAATTCCAATGAACAAGGAAAAAAACCTGACAGCAGAAAATTTAAAAGACCCATTTTTGTTCTCAGTTTCCTAAAAACAAATTCTGTGAAAAGATTTTGCATTAACAGATGTCCTGCATAAGTACACTGAAAATTGCTATAGGGATATCATCAGTAAGGCTAAGATTGTCCCTGCTTATTTTAGTGGGATGGCTACAGTGACATATTCTATTACTGTAACTTTAATTCCCAGGAGTCCTATTCGATCCCAGTTTGACTCAAACTGTGAAAGTTATTGTCAGTGTTTTGGGTGAATATTTTGATCTTGAGTCATTAAGGAATTTGGTGAAAATAAGTAGGAAAAGATAGACAGTTAAATATTAACTTTCAAGAAATTGAAATAATTAAAACAACTTTCAAAGCAGCTTATTCCTAAAACGGAAGAGAGAATGTTTGTGGAGATTGAAGAAACAGACTGCAGCAGGGGTTCATGCCAAAAACTTCTTTATTGTCGAAGACCCTTTTACTGTTGATTCCAGGGTTTATATAGACTACACCTTTTGTTCTTGCGCTACTAACAGGATCGGCTGGATTTTAACATCGCCGCCCTCTGATTGGCCACTATGTGTTACCCTCTGGTAGGCCGCTCCCCTCTATGGTCAGGCCTATCCCAGGATGCTCTGGCCTAGCCCAAAACCCTTTACACCAACAAATGTTCAGAGCCATCCACATACTGAAATTGCATGGATCATGCAGTCTTTCTGGAAATATATCAATGCTACCATGTACAAGTAGAATGACATTGAAAAGGATTTTTGCAGTGATTCTCCTTAAGCATAGACAGTTTGTCAGCTGTTCAGGTTTTTCAGAATATGCATGTAATCTTTCATGGGGCAATATTTTGAATTAGGTATTGTCTTATAGCAAAAAAACCCAAACAACTCTGTCTTGAAAATATGCTGGTAAAATAGACTTAATTCAAAGAGATATATAATACATGCATATGCAGGTAGCTATGTAGATGAAAGGCAAGTATATCCACTTGGATCTAATACTGCCGTATCTGATTTTGGCAGGACATACCTGGATATTTCCAGTGTCTCATCTACGGCAATTTCCAGCTGTCTGTCAGTTTTGATATGTTTCCTGTAAGTAATATAAGAATTTTTAAGTCCCAAACGTACAGCTTCCTATTGTACTTGCAAATAGTCAGCTAAAGTACATCTGTTCTTTACAGAGAAATATGGGTTTACCTCTTTGGTTTTGGTTTTTTTTTGGTTTATTTTTTCCATGTCATGGGTTCAGCAGTAGCAGTCATTTTTTCTCCTTCTTAGTGGCTGGTGCAGCACTGTGTTTCTAACTTTC
>WYDI02008196.1:28247-40397 GCA_009867235.2 Psittacus erithacus | reverse complement strand
GCTCCATCCCTGGCAGTGTTCAAGTCCAGGTTGGACAGAGCCTTGGGTGACATGGTTTAGTGTGAGGTGTCCCTGCCTATGGCAGGGGAGTTGGAACTGGATGATCTTAAGGTTCTTTCCAACCCTAACTATTCTATGATTCTACTTTGGGGCAACAAATATATATGCTATATATATAATTTGTCTAAATATTGTTTTCAGAAAAGAAGAAATTAAAGGACATCTTAGATTTTACTCCATGCCTTGCCTTCCTCACTGCTCTGAAGCTGTAGAGCCCCTTGCACATGCACAGGGAGAGAGGAGAGTCACTGCTCTGTGTGTCTGACTGCTTCCAGTGGCAAAGAGGTGCTGGGTCCCAGTCTCCAAAGAGCACACCAGCAGCCCTACTTGACAAAGAGTCCCTCTGGCCAGTGCCAGGGACCTCACAGCATCCCTGCAAGTCCCAGCAGTGTTCCCCAACAGAGCTGTTGCTGTGCAAGCATGGTGTATTCCATGGGTCACTTTGCACAGGTTATGTAGACCTGCCAAGCACCTTGTCGTATGTATGGCCCTGGCTCTTGCTGTTCCTCTCCAGCCCTGGAAAGGAGCATGTGCTTGGTGCCAAAGCTTCGGCATCATTTGCTGACTCCACCACAGGCTTTCCCTTATCCCATCCACAAACTCTGCACCCAGGGTTGAGGATGAGGAAACACGAGCTCTTGGCCAGTTGTTCCATTTGCTGGAATGAAGGCTTGAGCTCCCTGGCTCTCAGCACCACCCCTGTTCAGTGGAGGTCAGTGCCACCTCTTCCACCATGCTGCCCTGCAGTAGGATTCAGCTAGCGCTAAGAGCTCGGCGTGCTCCTGCTGCCGAAGTGAGATCTGTTTAATACTCGTCTGCACTCAATGTGTAAATATTATGAGGAATCTGTAAAAAAATCTCCTGGAAGCCACTTTACGCAGATGTTACCGCAAAGAGATTATTGTCCATTTATGGCTGAGGGAAAGACTTTATAATTTACAGTGCATTTTATGTCTTTATGATTTCTGTGGCACTGACAGTAGCCAGCAAACATCTGTTAATAACAAAGAAGAAAGAGTTAGGATCTCTGTAATAGGAGAAGGAAGGATGGTGGAAGGGTGATTTATGATTATTCAAACAAAGCATCTTTATCTGTTTGCTCAAAGGCAAACTGTCTTCTTAAGGAGAAAATATTGCTATGTAAACAGGTGATAAATAATCATTTATAATGAGACAATTTAAACAGGTGATGTGAATTACTTCTTCATAAAAGTACAAATAACATTTACTGCTGTTTTGACAACAAGCTTATTAATGGTCAGGGTCCTGTTTAATTAGCCCTTGGGTATACTGCTTTAGAATTTCCTTTACCCACTCCACATGCTGTGTGACCTCCTCTCAGCAGCTCCATCTTGGGGGGTGGTTTTTGCACAGCTGAAACTCCAAAATGCTGCCAACCTTTAAAAGAATTGCAGCAGAAGAAAGCCCAGAGATTTTCTGATAAGCTTAAAAGCAATGGGGGAGGTAGGCTCACATCAAACCCAAAGTGGTGCTAGATCCAAGCAAAACTCTTGGCTCAACCTTTGGTCATTGATTTGCATGGTAAATCCAGGCTGTTAATGCTACGTAAAGTGTATGCCTAACAAACATAAACACAGAGCCATAAACCTGGACCACCTTCTCTCTGGGAAAATAGCAGTACTCACAGAAGAGCATCAGTGATGACTTCAGTTGTGGGTTTGGAGGGTTGAGGATGCACGGGACTAGCTGGGATGGAGTTGACACAGCACAAGGCTCTGGGCTCTGATCAGTCTCAACCACTCAGGGGGTTATGAAAGCAGCAATCATTTAGGTTTGTTCTTTATACTTACTAAAATCCCATTTTATTAACACCCCTGGCCCAGGAATGCACATGCAATTAAAAATAACTTGAAATGAATGTAAGCCAAAGTCAGCCCACACCTGGTGCCTGCAAAGGCAGCTATCTCCTCTTCCTTCTTTCCTTCCTTCCTGCTTGCCTCCCCAGCCCAGTTTAAGAGCACAGGTGTCTTCCTGCACACCAGCACTGGAAAGATGAAGCAACCACTCTTCTCTTAAACCAGTAGGGATTTGATGACTTGTTCTGATTTACTTGTGAATCAGAGCATGGTGATGCTAATGCACTGCAGATGCTTCCCTTCCAAACATCAACAGTCCCAGAGGGAGCCCCAGAGAGTGAGATAGGGCACAGGGGATGGCTGCTCACCTGAACTGCAAGGGAGCAAATCCTCACAGTGACTATATACAGATGTGGCAGAGGGAGGAGGCAGCACTATGCTGGCCAAAGCCAAATATAACCAGGAGTAATGTCAGCATGGGTAGCAGGAAGTCCCATCCTCGGGCATCTACCTTTCCTTTTCTCCTTTCGTCTTCTCTTGGGCTCTCAGCAGCTACCAGTTGAGGACTTCTTTCCATCACGGTTGAAAAGAGGTAAGCAGACAGACACCCAAATGGTTGTATTTAGCTAGACCTCTTTATATAAGACAGATCTGCTTCATGTTCCTTTGAAAGAACAACTTCAAAGACAGCAATTTCTTTTGGCACACCATGCTGATCCAAATCTAACTTGAAGGCAAGACAGGGCAGAGCTGCTCAGCCATGTCCTGCTCTCAGAAGCAGTTACCATCAGCTGTGGACATTTTCTAGAGGTGGTACTGTGTGCAGGGAAGCACTGAGCTGCTTCTTGGCTTTTCCAGCAATTTCTCTGTGGACATGAACACATCACCTAAGCTTTCAAACATGAAACACATCACCTAAGCTTTTCAAAACGCATTTGCATTTCCATATGTGAAACCACAGTAAAGACGATCACTTTTCTGCTACAAAGACACCACATATAGGCTTTCTGGATACATAATGAAGACCAACAGGTAGCCTGCCGGCCAGCTGCTGCCTTCACATTTGAGCTGTTCATTTTAGTAGCCCTCCGAGGACATGCTACTGCCTTTGCTCGTGAGCTTGTGCCTGAACCTGTGAGCAGTGTGGGGTATGTGGGGGTTCCAAACTTGGGCCGCCTAACACTGCTCTGGAGGCCAACTCACCCTGAAAACACTTTCTATTTGGTGGGGAAATGGAGCTGCACAGTGTTAGCCGCATGTTTTAATACAGGTTTTATTTTCATCTGCGTGTGGAGCAGGTCCACACTGGTAATTTGAACTGTCAGGTTTAGCCCTAAACGGAAGACACCAAATATGTTGGCAAGAAAGCAAAATCCATGGCAGTTGTCTTTCCATTTGCTTCTTTTCAATGAGCATAGGGAAAAGGCATCAGTGGTGTTTTGGCAGCAGCCCCAGCCACTGATGCAGGGAGGAGGGTGGGTGTGCGCCTGCCCTGTTGTCCTCTCTCCATGTCCCCACCAACTTGACTACTGCTGACGTTCCTGAAATCCCATTTCTCAGCTTGCCTCTCTATATGGCAGTTCTACACCTACATGGGGAACAGAGGTGGCCTCTTTTCCTGCTTGTCCAGCCCACCCCAGTGACAGGCATCCCACTGATGGACGCAGGTTTAACCCTCAGGGACTGCCGCCATGTTTCCTGGGCAAATCACTTGCCCCAGCCACTGAAAGGAGCAGGACTGCCTTCTCTGGAATCCTTTTTTAATCAGGAGTATCAGAAAAGGAGCCAGGAGGACTAATGTGAGATGCCTTCAATGCAGGTGATGTTTAGGAGCCACCTCATGCATGCATTTCCATAAATCCCTCTCTGCTGGGCTTGTGCTTTGCAGGCAAGCTGCTTGCACTGCCTGTTTGAAATAACTTGATTGAGGAAGGGCATGCAATGCTCTTCGGGGGGAGGACCCTGGTCCTGACCTGCCCAGCACAACAGTGTTTCTGCCTGTATTGACTGCAGCCCTGAGTTACCTACTGCCTCCACAGGGAGCCCTAAATCACTCACTAGACTCCAGAAATTAATCTAGGGTGAGGAACCACTCAGAGCTGGTCAGAAATAGAGTGGGGCAGCAGGAGACAGGTGCCAGTGAGTCAAGGCAGCAGAGGAGAGGGGTGTTGTTCAGGGAAAGCTGCAGAGAGAATCAAAGGTTGGGCAAGCCAAAGGGAAAGAAACCCTCTGCTGTGCGGCTGATGGGTAGAAGAAACCAGAGAAGCCAAAAGAGGGAAACTGAAACTGAAAGATGTCATCACTTGCAGTTCCTCAGCTGATCCTCCAAACATGTTCATGTCCAGCACATTTTTTCAAACAGATATCCAGCCCTGTTGTGAATCCAGATCAATTATGTCTGTGCTCTCACTGTTCTCTACGTTCATACTGCCATAAAATATGCAACTGATTTCATACAGCACGAGGTGCTCTTTTAAAGACCATGATTGCCTGCTGCAGAGACTCTTGCTTTGGCATTTTTTCTGTTGTTTTTCTCCTCAGCGTGATTAGATTTGTCAAACACAGCAGTCACCACCACCACTCTTACTGTGTCTTTTGAAATCTTATATTGCTCTCAACTTGCTTTGATTTGCTTCTTGATAGCTCAGTAATTCCTCATGACTGTACAAAGAAATGATTAGTATTTCAGTTAGGAGTTCTTTAACAAACTTTATCGGCACTGGAGGAGTTTGATCGCAGTACAAGGTTCGTATCTTCCATCCACACCACATCTTTCCTCACCTTTCCTTTATTATGACTTTTATAAACTGCTTCTCATTTGGTTAATGCACACAATTTTCTTATTGAGCACAAACTGGAGCAAAGAGTTCAATCATATTTGATTAATGGGCTTTTTTTCCTTTTGTCTTCGCTGGGGCTTTCAGCTGGGATCTGAGCACTACCACAGCTAACATGAGTGGCTACAGTCTTGCCTGAATAGGCAAAGAGTAAGCTGCAGAATTCATAGAAAAGGAGGTGTTTTCAGGTCCTCTGGGCTTGAAATTCATCCTAGAGTGACTAAGAGCCAGCTGAAGCAACTGCAGACCCAGTAGTCACTGTCTTTGGACACTCAAGGAGGCTAGTGATGTATCAGAGGACTGGACAAGATACACATTTTTATATTCAGAAAGGCAGGGAAGGAAGCTCCGAGGGAATTCTGGATCAATCTGCTAAGCTTCAGTTCTCAGAAAAATACTGTTGAAAATAAGAACATAGACAAAATAAAGATGAGGAATAGCCAGCACCTATCTGTCATTTAATCTAGTTCTGCAAACAGCAAATGACCTTGGTGATAAGAAAAAAGCAGGTGACTTCACATTTCTTGTAGCAGTTGTTTACAGATCCATTCAAACTGAACAGGCACCACATTTCATGGCCACGTCTTTTCTAGACTAATCATGATCAAGCAAGCGCGTGCCCTGCCTCTGCCCTGTCAGGCCACAACCATGCATAATGTAGTTTGGTCATTGCTCATACTGCCTCAGATCCCCTTGCATATCTAGATGGAGCTCTATTTGTGGCTGGAGCCTTCTTTGATCTACTCTTAGGTCTTCAACATGGATGTTGACTTGACATGCCCCTTTCATTCATTCTCCCCTCTTGGCACTTTTCTTCCCCCAAAAAAGAGAGGCGTTTTTATTTAATCTTTGATATTTAGACTCCTGGAGCTGCTGAGCCTCCAGTCTGTCCTGAGCCCCGGTGCATATGGAGATGGTCTGGTTTTTGAAGTTCTCTTTGAAGTCGAGACTTGGTGACCTCACCCAGAAGAGAGGCTTATATGGGCATGCAGAGTTTAGACATGCAGCCCATTTGCTATAGGTAAACCTCCACCACTGTCAACAGTTTAACCCTGGAATTCAAAACCATCAGGTAGCAGAAAACTCTGGAGAAGAAAGTCTGCGGAAATTTCTCCTCATGGAAATGTTCTGTGTCTTGACAGAGCCCTGGGCTTTGCATTTCCAGCCTAATCCATGTCAGCACCAAAGATGGCATCTATGATAATGAACCAAAGAGGGTCTGGGTACAAGCTTAAGCACTTGCAATCATCCCAGCTGCTTAATACTGCCTGTCATGGTTTTGACCTGTGGCAATTTGCAGTCCCCAAGCAATTCCCCAGGCTTAGTCTGAAGCTGTTGCCTATAGGAAGTATGGGTGGGAATGAAGGAGTTTACCTCAACAGATGTGAACTATGCCACATCATCTGTCCTTAAGACAGAAGAACAAGTCCTGGCCCAGTTTTATTTATCAGTATTAGCAAAGGCACTGCCTTTTAGAATGATAAAAGGACTTGTCCATTCGCCAAATGGTAACTGGATAAGAGGTCTTTGATTTTAACACTGGCACAGTGCAACCCTGCTTTAGATTTCCTGTCCCCAAATGGCCACTAGTGAAACTCATCATCAGTATTCCAGCTGTCAGAGATGCTCACAGAACAAAAAACTTAGGCTCAAAGAACCAAGTAAAAGCTTAAGGACAGGTAGCGCCCTGCTACATTAAAACATGGGGAATGCAAGCAAATAGATCCTAATGGGAAGCATGTTCCCCATTCCCATTGCCAATGTCAACTAAAACAGTTGCTTGGGGTCATCAGGGTGGTATCCCTCTACAGAGTCATCACTCCTCAGATCTCCTGGATAACAGTCAGAAAGCCGAAGACAGTCTAGTTCCTGGAATTCTTATGGGCAAATTTGAATGTAATTCTAGTCAGGACTTGTCTTCCCTGAGCTGTCACGGGCAGATGTACTCTACAGCTCACTTGGGATTCAGTTCAAGTACGGGTTTGCCCGTGTCTTGCTGGCATGTGTTATTTGACTCTTCAAATAATACTGCACTATGCCAATTTCTCAGGAATATATCCCCTCCATATAACAGGGTCTGCTCTTCTGTAGTGGCAAATTGATAGGCATGCCATGCCAGTCTTCTTCACATTTCTCCCTATCATGATTTATTCTTCCTTCTCTGTTGGCGTTTCCTTGGACTTCTACAGAAAATTAAATGTGCCTTCTAATGGAAGTTTGGAAACTTACCTCTCTGTTCAACCCCAGTACTCTGAAAGGTAAAGGCAGTTGTAATTGTGATCAGCAGCTCTGATCCCAGGATGTAAAGATGCTGTCAGTAAGGGACCATCTTCTCTGGGGAGAGAATCTATAACCTTTATTTCATAGCCAGAAGACCCATTTTTTGATTTACTTAGGTCAGGAGACAAGTTTTGCCTGGAAATTTGAATAGGTCTGGTTCACCTTGATAGGAATTGATTCTGCTCATCTGAGGTGAACTGCCTGGACTGAAGGACACAAGGTTTCCCATTACTTTGGCTAAAGCAAAATCTGTGTCATGGGTTAACTTGAACCTCCTTTCTGGCCTTCACAGAGCCCTGTATCCTTTCAGAGGACTGAAAAATGACTTTTCCTTGGGTAAGGGTGTGCTGAGATCCATCTCACTTGAAGCAACCTGAAAAAAACACCATACACTTTTGAATACTTGAGGCACTGTCTGTGGTCACCAAGAAGAGAATTGACAAGTGGCTGATTTTCTTCAGCGCATGTTGATCCATGTAAAAATTTGCTGCCTTGTCTCCTTTTCTTCTTCACAGGAGTCTAGTAAGCATCTCTATGAGCCCAGAATGAAACAGATTGTGGGCTTATGAATGCATGCTATCCTTTATTGTGGCTTGGATTAGAGTACCTGAGTAGATACTGCTAACACTGATAAAGTTCCCAGTCTCAAGTTCTTACAAGGCACATCCATAGACTGGATATACAAGTGTACAGCATTCTTAGAGAAACACCCATGTGTTAGAGAAATGACTTAACAGTGACTTCAGCAAGGCTTAGGTATTGCTCCACAAAACTCTTTCTTGAGCAAGGTGAGAAAATATAGAGTAAATACATAATAAATCTGCTGGAAAACGGCTCAAAGGGTAGTTATTGGAGTCTGTGACTTGAATGCCTTATTAAACAGATTACCTATGGACAAGTCCCAGGCCAAGTAGAAGGCAATTTATCCATTAATGGTCCTGACACAGGAATAGACAATGCTCTTACTGGCGCTGTGGATGATCAAAGCTGGGAGAGGAGAGAAATACAGAACCTTTGAAATGCAGGATTAGAATTAAATATTTCCTGACCAATTATAGAATAATAGAATCATAGAATGGTTTGGGTTGGAAAGGACCTTAAGATCATCTTAGTTCCAACCCCCCTGCCATGGGCAGGGACCCCTCACGCTAGACCATTTACATCAAGAACCTAAAATAAATGGGCAAGAACTCTGTAAGGGCAAGGCATGGTACATGGGTAGTATTAGGCTACACAAATACAAATTGAGTAACTGCCTAAGCAGCAGCTCTGCAGAGATGGAGCTGGTGATTAAAGTGAATATGAGTCATAGACTTGGTGTCGCTGTAAAAGAAGGCAGATGCCATACTCAAATATAGGAGGAGGAGTCATAAATAAGGTCAATATTTCTTTCTCCATTTTATTCATCCCTTCAAGACATCTGGAATTCTGTGCATTTTCCACACAGCTCCAATTGGACAGTGCCCTGAGGAAGACAGGGAGGAACATTTTGCCTAAAGGCAAAAAGAACTCCCCCAAAACTGGCCAGGAAAGAAGAGAAAGAATTTGGTTTAGTTAATCTAGAGAAGATAGGGCTGAAGGGGAGGAGGGAGAGGGGGAAAGGATGTTAATGCTCTTTGGGTTCTTGATAAAAGGTTGCTACCCAGAGAAGGGGACCAAATTAACTCTATGTGTGCCAAGTGTAGGGCAGCAAGTCATGCAAAAGGACATTTGGACAAAGTCAAAGATAAGTAAGCTCTGGAACAGATGGCCCAGGAGACCTGCAGTATTTTTTAAACAGATTGTAAAATACCAGTAAAGACTGATACAGACATAATCAGATTTAGAGGTGGGGCAAGATGGCCTCTCTACTTCCTCTCTTGTCCTTGATACATGATTCCGTGATCCTGTGATCAGTTTTTACTTCAGTACCATATCAGTGTCATTACTTGCTTCATTTATTTACTTTTTCACCAGCATTTCTTCTGCTGGTGTAATCCTTCTCTTCCTTCTCCTGCTCTCCGATGGCCTATCTTAGTGTCATTGTTGTCCTTCTCTTCTTCTCCCTAAAAGGCAAACTCTTTCATATCATTAGTTTTTCTCACACCACCACCTCATAAACAGCAATTTTCTTCAGTTACACATTCAAAGTAGGCGGTTTTTTCCTCAGACATTTAAGCAGAGAAAGATGAATCATTGTTTTTTGTTCCTTCTTATGTTCTCAGAAGGGCGATGGGTTGTGAGCTCCCTGTGACATGCAGCTTTCTCTCACTCCTATGGGCCAAAATCTCTGAATCAGGATTTAAACAGAAGTGTGCTCTACAAGCTTAGAAACAAGGGGAAGGCTAAAAAAGAAGCTATTACAAGCTGAGAGTCTTACAGACGCCTATTTTCATCTCATGTTAGACATTTAAGCACAGATTTAAGTGGCAGGCCTACTCAGCTCTATGCACAGTCAGTCGAGAGAGAGGAGCATTTCTGGTGTGTGATTCATCCTGACTAACACCTGAGTTGCCTCCTCATGTTGTCAGCTACAGGATGAGAGAGACTTGGCTTTGGGCTGGGGGCCTTAGGGGGCAGGAGGCATTCAGATGCTGTCATAGGCACTGTTGTAAGTAGGAACCAATGAATCTGCTTAGCTAAAGGAAGCAAATTGTTAAGGCGAGTGGTAATTGCAATAAGTAATACTGTCCTGGGATGACGGGGAAATGTTTGAAGCAACCCATTTTTTTCAGTACTACAAAGGATTGTAATATGCTCCAGGAGCAGTTTTGAGAACTGTGTTTCAGTTGTCCTTAATTGTGCTGATGCTTAATTTTTGCATGTTTTGTCCTGTTAAAAAAAAATCATTCTATCTGAAGAAAAGAAAATCCTTGTGAAACTGTGGGCAAATCCTGCCTTTTTGCTGAGCTGAAAGTGATAGAAAATAGTTAAGTTGTGCTGAGGAGTGGTGCTTTGACTCATTTCTGCTTCCTGTAAATCCTTATCTCCTCTCCTTGGTTTGACCCTTAGCTTTACCTTCAGGTGATCTGGGTTGGTTGGTGTGCTTTTTCCTGCCTGGCTCAGGGGGCTGGGCAATTTCAATTTTCTACTGGATGCTGAGGGATTCAAAGCAGGAGTCCCATTGACTCAATTCACAATAAGTGTTGTGTCATGCTTATTTTTTGATTCTCCTAAGAAAGCGTGTGTTCATTCATCTGAGGAAAGGGCTCTATGTCCTGTCTGAATTGGGAGAGCCCTCTGGTCATCACCCAGGAGCAAGGAAATAATTTCCAGCTCTTTCATTCATATTTCTAGCACCTCTTTATTGCCTCCTTCTTCTCTGTTCCGTAAACCTTTTCTTCACTCATAAGCCCTTCCCCAAGGGCTTCTTATCTTCCATCTGGCCTGGAAGATGTCCACCATCCACCATCCTGTTGTCACATCTTCCACCAAACACTTTTGAGTATCTTGCCCATGGCTCTCACTGCTGAGGAGAATACCCCAAAAGCACCTCCATGAGTCCAGCTGGAAACTGTCCTTTGGTAGCAGCCACATTGGGCAGAAGTTGTTCAGGACTGCTTGTCCTTGTATTCCTCCATTAGTCAATACTTGCCTGTTGTCTGCAGTGCTATATTTAAATAGTGAACTACTTGGAGCACACCCTGCCCCTTTGTTTTGTGATTGCGCAGTGCCTCATGTAATAGGGTGTTGCTTCATTGTTAGGCATGGATGCAAAGCAAATAAATAATATTAATGGAAATAAGAGCCTTTCCTTAAATCCTGCTTCTTTCTTTTCTTTATCTTCACTGTTATAGCTATGCTTATTTCATGTAAAGAGCCACTCAAATACAGCTTAGTTTTTATCCTCCCAGAGAATGTTCCCTTCTTAGTCCAAAGTTAAAGGTACTGAATACCGAATCAAGCAACATGGAGGTTGTTTTTAATCGAGTAATTTCTCTTGATGGGCAGTGATTCTGTTTGAGAATAATCCGCTTCAGTCTCAACAGGAGCCTCTGTGTACTATTGAAGCCCATACTTAATTTAATTTTCTGTTTAGCTTGATCAGTACCTCAAAGAACAGCTCTTTTGTATTAAAATAAATAAATGGCTTACACCTTTGTTTTTGATCACTGTAAGAACTGCTACTGAATAATAACTTCATTCCTAGAAAACATCCTTGTTTCCTCACAGATGCCTCATAAAGCGTGGCATGCAGAACATTGGGCATTTACAGCTGCAGCTGGGTAAATTGCTAGTTTTTATTTTTACAGCAAATTTGTCTCTGAATGTTGCTTTAATTAATCCCAAACTATTTTTATCTCTGAGAAAAATGCATTAAGTAGTTTTGGCTAAATGGTAGATCCTGAAGCCTATCAGAGAAAAGATATCTACAATTTATGCAACACTCTATAGGCAGTGGTATCAGGGCTGTAGAAGACTCGCACATAACCCCCATTTCTGCATGTAAGACCTGAACCCTGCTCCCCAGAGTGCTCTGAACAACAGCCTGACAGGGTTTCATGGAAAAGGGCTGACCACAAAGTTCTTCTCAAGTCTCACACAGGATGGGATATTGCAACACCCTCCTCTAATTTTGCTGTTATTCTGCTTAAGGGATGGAAAAGACAGACCCTGACATTATAGAAAGATGCATATTGCTAGTAAAATTCATTATTCCTAGCAAAGACTGTTTCTAAAAGCTTGTACTTAGGTAAGAAAGAGAAAGGACATAAAGCTTAAGGTATAAAATACTAGATTGTCATTAAACCATAGGAAATTTCAGGTTTTGGTGTGCTTGGGCAGCAGCCTGGTAGAAAAGAAGACAAAGGATGGAACTGTATTTATAGCATGAACAACTTGGTCCCCATTGGTATGTTCACTGCATCCCAGAGAATTAATGGCTCTGTAAATGAGCCACTGAAATGGTAAGAGTTATCTACATATTCCATTTATTTTATAATAGCTGTTAATCTTACACAGCCTGATTTGATAAAACAGATCATCAGATCTTGATTTTTGTGTGCTTAATTTAACCTGTAATTAACTGTGCATTATACATGTAAATTGAATTCAGAAGCCTCTAAAAGTAAATATGGATGGAGCTACAGTCTAAAAACAAGCTGTCGTGGTTTAGGCCTGCCACACAGCCCACTCACTGCCCCCCCACCTCCTCCCTCGGCTCCCAGAGGGATGGG
>WYDI02008196.1:17672-28147 GCA_009867235.2 Psittacus erithacus | reverse complement strand
GCCAAAATCAAAAACACAGCACTGCACCAGCTACTAAGAAGGAGAAAAATGACTGCCACTGCTGAACCCAGGACACAAGCATACAAAGCTACTGCTGAATTTCTTCCCATGTGCAAAAAAGGACCAGTTGGTGATATAGAAACAGCCTGTGCCAGTGGGTTTCCAGAGAAGGTGAGGAGGAAAGGGAGGTAGTAACCTAATGGGCCACATCTGTCAGAGCCTCCTGCCCCAGCATGTTCCTTCTGGGCAAGTTCTGCTGTGAAGTTTGGCTCCTTTCATGGCTCAAAGTACAGAGAAGAAAGCAGGAAGCTGGAGAGGAGATGAAAATGTCAGTGTTTCCTCTTGGGGAAGCCACTGTGTTGCATTGGACTAGCTGTCCAGTTAGTGAAAGAAATAGATATCTGAAAGGTGAAGTGCAAGAACACACTGAACACAGGCTAACAAAGCTTGGCATATTGACCCTTGGTCCAGATCTGAGATTTAACTCTGAGGCTGAATGGAACTGGACATCTAAATAATGGCTTCTGTATGCTAGTTCAGTTCAAGTTCAAGTTCAAGTTCAGCGACAAACCAGATCTATAATGAAAACAGAAACCTTTAATTACAATTACTCCAATGCCTTAACACCAGGTTACACTTTTGTTCCATGGTCATGTTAAGCCAGCTCAGATCCTGGTGCAGGTCAAGTCCCATTCTCCCAGCTCCCACACATATGCCGCCTCTTCTCTGCTAACACACACAGTTGTGTGGCCAGGCAATAAACTGGCTCAGGGAATTAATCTGGCTTGAAACAAACCCTTTGTCCTCCAAGAAAGACTGCCCCCAAACCCTCACAGGACACCTTTGGGGTGAGCCACCAAAAGCAAAACCTAGGGTGAGGTACCTGCAGCCTGCTCTTGCTCTCTCTCCTGATGGGGCCATAAACCCCTTCAGGGTCAAAAGTGGTCAGAAACAGAAAAATATCCCCCAAAATTCTAAGTTTTATGGGAGGGATTTAAAAAAATTGGCCAGTCCAAGCCTCTGTATTAAGCAATTATGTTGTCTTCGTTCTTCTCCTGAAATACTCTTTTTAATCCACTGTCGTTAGAAACCTTCAGTGAAGAATGTACTTTCAGATTCAAGATAAAAGTAGAGAAGATTAATTTCTTCTATCTTCTTAACACCATCTGTTCCTTTTTAATTCCTTTTGTCTTTACATATGTATTTATTGAGTTGTGAAAGAGATCTGAGTGATGTGCTCTCCAATAACTGCCTACGATCTTCAATGTAGCTATGGAAAACCATACATTAATAAGCCTTGAGAGGTGAAGGGACAAATACCTCAGCATGCACACACCTTCAGCAGGTATTTATTTTTGAAAACAGACACGTAAACAGCCATGTTGGAACTTGCAAAACCTCTTGGTGTAATTATTACTGCCCTATGACTGTATCCCTGCATGATGAACACTCTTTTAACATAGTTCAATGCAAGTATTTGATGAGTTAAGAAAAAGCTCTCTTTCTTGTTGGAAATGGACTTTACTGGGTCACAGTACTAAGAGACTTCAGTTCCTTGATATGTTTGAGGAATGTTTTATGTTTCTAAAACCCTTCTAAAAGGATGATTTGCATTACATAGGGTAACCATACTTAAGTCTCCCCTTTGTTTTAAATGCAATCCAAATCAGTGTATAACTGGAAAGAAACAAATACTTTAAATCCTGTTTCTGTAAGGGGTGATCGCCAAAGGTACTATCAACTATCAAAGTTGGTGATGTGTTGTGGATTCCTTGGCACATTCAATAGAAACCAAAACCCTGGTTGAATGAATCTTTTCTAAATCTAAATCAAAATCTTTTCTAGTAAGCACACTGTGCATTGGGTTTGCATGGCAAGGTTTTGGCAGTGGGGCATGCACTGGTGGCTTTTGTGAGAAGCTGCTGCTAGAAGCTTCCACCATGTCTGATAGAGCCAATGCCAGCTGGCTACAAGATAGACCCACTGCTGTACAAAACTGCACCCATCAGCGGTGGTAGTAGCACTTCTGGGACAAGGTATTTAAGAGGGGGGTGGAAATTGCTGCGCAATACCAGCTGGAAAAGAGGAGTGAGAATATTTGAGAGAAACAACTGTGGTGAAGAAGAAGAGGTACTCCAGGCGCTGGAGCAAAGATTCCCCTAAGACCATGGTGAGGCAGGCTGTCCCTCCTGCAGCCCGTGAAGGTCCATGATGGAGCAGATCTCCTCCTGCAGCCCATGGAGGACCCCACACCAAAGTAGGGGGATGCCCAAAGGAGGCTGTGACCCACACTGGAGCCGGCTCCTGGCAGGACCTGTGGCCCATGCAGAGAGGAGCCCACACTGGAGCAGTATTGCTGCAGGACTCGTGACCCCTTGGCGGACCCAGGCTGGAGCAGTCTGTTCCTGAAATGCTACATCCCAGAGAAGGGACCCACACTGGAGCAGGCTGTTCCTGAAGGATTGCACCCCATGAAAGGGACCCACATGGGAGCAGTTTGTGAAGAACTGTGGCCCAAGGGAAAGACTCATGTTGAAGAGTTTCATGGAGGACTGGAAGGGGAAGAATATAAGGAGGAAGGAGTGGCAGAGACAACATGTGATGATCTGACTACAGTTCCCATTCCACATCCCCCTGTACCACTTGGGTGAGAGGAGATAGAGAAACCGGGAGTGAAGTTGAGCCCGGGAAGAACGGAGGGGCAGAGGGAAGGTGTTTTAAGATTTCTTTTAATTTCTTATTAGCCTACTCTGAATTGATTGGCAATAAATTAAGTTCCTTTCCCCAAGCCCAGCCTCTTTGCCCTGTATTTGCTGAGTGATTTCCCTGTCCTTATCTCCACCTATAAGCCTTTCATCATACTTTTTGTCCCCCTGTCCAGCCAAGGAAGGGAGTAATAGACCAGCTTGGTGGGCACCTGGTGTCCAGCCAAGGTCAACCCATCACACATGGTTATGCTGGAAGTGAGATGGTCCAAAGCAACCTTTGGCGGGTTTACAGGCTTGTAATACGTAAAGCAGGGAAAACTGGTCACAGAAGGAAACTCCAGGCTGCTTACAGTAGACAGCATGAATATAGCCATTGTCTTGACAGTGTGGGGAGACCATATGCCTGGTTTCTGTACGAAAGATCTTCAGCATAAAAGGGTGCTCTAAAGGAATCCACCCCTCACATGTGGGACATAAGGCAGAGGTCATTTGCCCCTAACTAATCCTGTTGTAGAGCAATACTTTTAATGTGATCCATCTGCTAACCTGCAAGGCAACTTCTTCAGTCCTTCACATAGTGCAAAGTCATTTCTCAAGTCATCAAGTCAGCATCTTCTCCTCTGGCCCTTGGGTCACTAAGTCTGATATTCAGTATTGTCAGTATGTGGCCAACATATTCTTCCTTCTTTATCTCTACTTTTGGTGACCTTGCATTGTCACTGTTCATTGTCTCATAATTTCATTATGAACATCTGATACAGATCTCCAACTGAAAGTTGGCTAAACAGTGCTTGGTAAACCTATTGCTTCTCCCTGATCCACAATTTAGTGAAGACATCATTTATGTCAGACTATATTCCCATCAGTAGTCCTTCCCTTGCCCGTCTGAGCCCAGCACTACAGACAGAGTCACAAGGGATGTGAGGTGTACTGCCTGGGTAAATAAATGTGACAACAATGCTTGCAGTTTCTCCTTCTAGAACAGTGGTGCCATGTAAGGTCATATTTATTTTCATAGCCTTTGTTTCCTGACCTGTTGATTATAAGACCTTATCTTTTTGCTGTTCTGACTAAGCTATCTTTTGTTGTATCTCATCTGCTGATGAACAGATATCCCGAGCAAACCAAGACTGCCAAACACCCCTGGAACTCCAGTCTCTGTGCCAGATAATTGTCACAGAGCAATGTAAGACACTGCAGGAAGATGATGTACCTTCACCTATGCTGGCAATGACATCGAAGCAATCCTTTAATTGTTGGTGTACTGAGAAATATTTTGGAAAATCTAAATTATTTTACAAAGAAATCTGTAAATTTTCAGTGTCTTGCTGTAACAGCATCTGTTGGTAAACGCTTTCTTACAATCACTGAAGTGTAACAGTGACAGTTGTCATTATGTTTTTGTTCACTAGTATTAGTTCACCTCATTATGTAGTGTGAGGATAGGGTCAATGAATGAAGAATTAGGAAGCAAACAACTAGCTCTACTTAGTGGCACTGTGGCTTCTCTTCAGAATAATTGTATAAAGCCCTTTTTGGACAGGAACATTATTTACCTCCAGTTGTTTCAATCACATTTTACTTAGGCAATTCTATCATGGCGCATTTCCTCCTTTCCTTTGAGGTGAATTTTAGACCCTGTTCCTTGATGTAGTTTCATTCTTCATATCACTTGCTTTGAGTGGATGTGCACTTAATTTCCTTTCCAACAGTCTTTACGGCTCTGTATTTTGCTGTTGGAAGCTTTCAGTTCACCTTATGTAATCCATGTGAATATCCGTATCTTTTACCTTATTTGCATTGCCAAGTTCAGTCTTGTTTCCATTGGGGGCCTATTTAGTGCACAATACAAGTAGTCCATGATCCACATTAACTTAACCAGTCTTTCCCTTTGGGTTTTTTTTCCTTGTTTGCAGTGATTCACTGCCCCTTCCTTCCTTCCTTTAGAAAGTCCTGCTGTATTCTCAGTGGTATCAGTGAGCATGCCTCTGATGGGTGTCCAGGTCTAGTCTACATGACTGAAAGGGATTCGTAGTCCTTCCAGACAGAAAACTCATCTGAAGGGAAAGAAGTTGGCAACCATCCCGTGATATTTCCTATTACATGACTGAGCCATTGACTTTGGGTGACCATTTCTAATTAGAAAAGCAGTCATTTCAACAGCTTACGTGACCATGCCATAAAATCCATCACTACACTACAAATCCTGCAGTTAAGAGTGAAGAGATTAATCTTGCTTTAAATGTGAAGTAGTTGAAATGCATAAAATACTGCTATTCTTGTTCTTCCAGAGACCCACATGGTAAACTCTTGATCAAAGTTCTTTATTTATTTTTGTGCTTCCACAAATTCACATCAGAAGTACTGATCCGTTTTACATGTAAAATGTGAACTCGGAGACTCTGCTCAAGCAACATAGCTTGTGCAATTTTATGCTTTTTTGAGTAGAACAAGTGATATCACAGTGATGGACATTCGTAAATCACCAAGTGTGTAATGTTCACCTCCAGTTTTACTGACATTAAACCTCTAGCTGAGCAGTTTTAATAGGTATTAAGCTATATGAGCTATGAAAACTAGTGGTACTGCTGGAGAACAACTGTTTCTGTGGAAGACATTTTGGAAACAATGCCAAACAACTAAAAAAACTTGAGTAGGCTAGAAAGTACTCTGCATAACTCATCTTTGCCTCATGTCACAGGGTATTGATGTCTTTCTTCTTTGTATGAATAGCTCTTGACTTTTCTACTTGTAGCCAAAACTCTTTTTGTCATTATTTGTATGCTTTGCTGAAAAGCTCCATGCAAGGACTGAGATTCTTGTCAGAACACCATCAAGAAAATTACCACACTGATCCCAGCTAGCACAAGTAAAAGCTGGCTTGAAAGCCTCTTGGAGAGTATAGTGGAGAGCTGTGGCCTTGCAACAGGCTTCTGGAAAACAGTTACTCCATGCCACCCAGGAGCAAAGTGCTTTACAAACAGTATGTGCCTACTTGGATAGCTCCACAAGTCAGTAAGACCATAGTAAGCATTGACTTTTTGACACTATAACACAGAATATGGAAGCTCCTCCAATTGTTGTGTGCTGTGACCCAACACGCCAACAAGCTGCCACCAGTAAATCCAAATGCTGCCATTGAAGCAGCTGCTCAGGGGTGCAGAGGTATGGGTTAATAGAGCCTATCAAAATCAAGCTCATAAATAGCTTCATCAAAATGCATCAGTGTGTCAGATATCCTTTCAGTACTAAAGATTACAAAGGACTCACTGCCACCAAATCACTTAAGGTTGCTGGACTTGAGGCTATTTTTTGTTGACTTTCTTACGAATTAGAGAATAGCTGGCAATTTCATCTACAAATATCATCATTCCTAGTCAGGCAGCAGAAGCGTAGAAGGCTGGAAAAGCAATGGCTATTCTGCATCTGGGGAGAAGGCAAATGAGCTTTAGAGCTGTAATCCTTTGTTAGGAAACCTTTTGGATTGATGTACAGAGCTGTAAATCTCTATCAAAATGTGTGTCCATGATCTGGCCCTGACTTCTGGACCAGAATCTAGCCCAGTCCACCTAGAAACTGTCCACCAAAGGTAGGAGCTGTGGTGATGGACCTCCCTGGGGAGTGTATGCTCTGGGGGAGTGTCTGCTGTGTTGAGCAGTCCCAGTCATTTTTTGCGTCATTCAAAAGCGCAGCAACAGCAATCTGCATGCCATGCATGGAAGCCATTCCAGTAGCACAAGAGCACTTTGCAATGGACTCTACACCTGTGGGACTACTTCTTAGACCTTCTAACAGCAACATTTCACACTGTCTTTCACAGGTTATGGAAACAATAACACTGCAAGTGAAACATTAGGCATAGTCTCTTCAAGGGTTCTAAGCAAACCCTTGGAGATGATCAGGGATTTCAAGCTCTCCTTCTTTAAGACATATGGACACCCTCCCCCAAAGAAGGATGGATTTTGAACCTCTGCTCTCAGACAGATCCTGTACTTGCATGTGGAATTCCAGGAGTAATGACAGATTAGAAACTCATGCCAAAGTCACTGAAGCATTTAATAGAGCCTGAGGAAGCCAGTGTCAATCTTTCCTTTGTCCAGAATTACTTCAGCAGAAGTATACAAGCTCTTCATGTTCCCTGCATGGTTCACGTGAAGCAAAATCTCATCTAAGTGTGGTAATCTCAGGGCATTAAACTACATTTAACCTAAATTGTTAACAGTTGTTGATTCTCCATATTGTAATTACATTGGCTACAAACGGGATCAAGTCAACAGCGTGGAGGAGACGTCAGTGGGGTGACTGTGAAGTGACAGGCAGCCGCACCAATCCAAGCCCCTCAGCACAGCTCGTGTGTGCTCACAGCTCCAGGCTGGGAGGGCTCAGGGGAGAAGGGGGGCTCTGCACATATGTCCAGACATTGCTGCAGTGGATGGTTTGGCTCAGCTCTCGCTGCTATTTAAAGGCACATGAGCTGCATCTTAAATTGGGCATTAGTATTTGCCTGGCTTTCCAACATACAGCTGGTTTGACTGTGCTGAACACCAGCCCTGTTGAGGAATTGCAGACAAAATGCAGGCAGAGCCCATAAGCCCTATAAGAAATAATAGGACATTAGGGGCTGACTCCTGCTCCTTCTCTTCAGAGGACAGTTTCATTAAGGCAACTCTCTAAACCAGAACAGCAAATTGAGATCATGGCTTGCCACTGTGCTTGGGGTTGCCAAGAAATGTTTGGTTTCTTTCACAAAGGGCCAGCTCAGGTGAATCTCTGGAATTTTAGAGCAAGGTAAGAAGGAGCATTTGCAAACAAAGAATTTGCCTCTTGCCTAACCCAAACACTCAGCTTGGATGCCCATTGCTAGCAGTTGTCCTGCTAGCACCTCTACAGGAGGTGGCTATAAAGCCTCAGAACACCTGAATATTTACAGTGGACTCATTCTAAGAGAACAAATCCATGAACTGCTGTTTAAAATACCAGTCAGCTCACAAGCACACTATTACCAAAAAGGTTTTAAAGCACGAGCAAGAGAGGAACCACAGCACAAAGAAACTGAAGCTGTGTCTATACAAACAAATTAGATGTGCCTGGGGCCATTTTCTGACACTGAGGCCAGTTGGCAAATAGCAGCCTGCATCTGTAGCATTAAACTGTCTTACTCTCCAAAGCAAGGTGGCCACATAGGAACTGGTGCTGCGAGGGGTCACTGGCCCATGGGGCTCCTAAACCCTGCAAAGAAACTGCAGGAGAGGCCCTTGGCACAGGTCAAAATGTGCCACAAGCCAAGCGAAAAATTATGTGGTGCAGAGGATGGAGAGTGCTGAGGGATGCTCCTGGTGCTGTTAAAGATCATGGTATTGATGCAGCCTGAAAATGTCAACCTCTCCTGTGGACAAGAATTAATGTCAGAAAGCATGGAAGCAACTCTACCCTTTTATGCCCTTGGCTGGAAGTATAAAAGCATGTAAGATGTGCACTTTGCCCTGAAAGCCTTACTAGCAGGAGTCTCAGCCCTCGTGCCATGGGGTTGACACACACCTCCTCTGAAATGCAGCCATGGGCAGTTTTGCCAAAGAGAAGCTACTATTTTGTATTTTACTTTTAAGTATAGCTTTTCCTATGACTTTGGTGGGCTTGTAAGGCTTTGTTTTGCTGTAATTGGAACCTTAGTTAATGTTCTGTGCTCTGCGACCCCTGATACGTACTTTCACCTCTCAGCCATTTCTAACACTATTTCCCATCTTCAAATTTCATTTTCATGGTGAAAGGTGACAAACATGAGCACTGGAGAAGACAGCCACAGCATTTGTTGTGACTGGAGGACATCAGTGTTCAGTTATGTAAAACAAAGCAAACTAAAGCATTCCTAGGAAAGAGGACTCCTTGCTTCCAACAACACATCCTTTTGTAAATCAGAACAATGCCGAGCAGCCTGGCCAGGCTGGCCATGGAGCTGGGGCTGCGGTTTCCTAATGCGATGTGCTCAGTGGTGATGCTGGTTTCAATTATTCTCACAATTGCTCATTCCCATCACAGAGCTGACATTTCTTGGCAGGATTTTTTTTTTAATCGGATTAGGTCCCTAATCCAGTTCAAAACACAGCCCTGCAAATGGTTGCGCTGTCACAACTCAGTGTGCTGAAGACCAGCAGATAAGACATGGGAGATAGGGAGTGGGAGGCAGGGAAGGTACCAAGTATTGAGTTTGCATTGAGTTTGTAGCTGTTTCCTCTTTTGAATGCCTGCTGCTATTTGCTTTCTGCTCCACCTAAGGGTGAAAGCATAATCTGAGTTAATGCAGAGCTCAGGATTTCACAGCTGTCCATTGCTTGTTTTCTTTGCACCCTCCCTCCTTCTCAGACCTCAGTAATGGCTTGTGCAAATAGTCCCATGCTGCCTTGGCAAAGCAGTGCTTAGGCTTCCTCTTTTCAAGAAGGAATCACTCAGTACGTAGGATGCATCTTCACAGCAAATATCATCTTACTTTTGCCTGTATAAGGACTGGTAGTTCTGGCAAAGCAACCAGCCCTTTGAAAATGAGTCCCATTCCAGCATGACTTCCATAATCACTCAAGTTAATTTAATATCGTCTTCTTTTCTGTGTCCATGTTCACTAAAAAGATTAACTACTATCAGATGTTTAATACAATTAACAGCAGTGTTGAAAAGGGAAGAGCTCAGACTAGAAGGAACAGATTAGGAAGTACTTCTTCAATTAGATGATTTCAGCTTGGTTGGGTCTAATGAAAATCACCCTGGAGTACTTGGGCATACTGCTGAAGCAAACACAGAGGTGTCTGCAGCTAAAACCAGCTCCCAGGCATCTGTGGTTGAATTACCCAGTTTGGAGATTATCTATGTCACAGATGCAGAGATAACTAGGGTCTGACATGACTTATTAGAAC
This sequence comes from Psittacus erithacus, assembly GCA_009867235.2. Lineage (NCBI taxonomy): Eukaryota > Metazoa > Chordata > Aves > Psittaciformes > Psittacidae > Psittacus > Psittacus erithacus. Next base: position 18,534 of record WYDI02008196.1, on the reverse strand, counting down.
AAGCACCACATGAATAAAACATTGCAAATTCCAGGGTCAGGCTGGGTCTGGAAATAGTCCAATAACTTCCATTTAGGACAAAGCTAAAGCTTTCTCTCAGAAAGACTGTCTGGATGTGAACTAACTGTACACTTATACCTGAATCATATTCCTTGCCAAGCTCCAGAAGAATCACCAGCTTAGGCGCAGTGTGAGGAAAATGGTCATTTCAAGAGGTCATTTCAAGCCCACTTGTAATGGTCATCTAACATGAGTCCAGAATAAGTCCAACTGGATCTGAACTAAGTCTGTAAAAAGACCTTGGGCCATCTCTGCATTGTGTTCTTATGGACCTGCATGGTTCCCTGTATCCTGAGCATCTCAGCCCTCCTGAGGCTCCATCAAGGAGCTGCTGGTATCTTGGAGGATTTGTGAAGTTGCAGAAGAATGGAAAAGATTTAAACATAAAGAGAAAGGAAAAGAAGAGCTGTTACAGGTCAGATCAAAGTCATTAAAAGGCTGATTAAAAAACTGAGTGGTGGACTGTGCTGGGGAGAAGAAACTCATATGCACAATAGCAGGCCATAGGGGTTGGCCAAAAGTTAACTCACACTGAGACAAGCTTAAATTTTCTATGTCTTGTTCAAGCCCTGCCTGTGTCTGTGGCTTTTCCTGCTCCTGTTTACTGGTGTTTCCCACCATTTCCCAAGGACATGGATGATGTTGCCAACTCCAGTGCTGGGGTGGTCCTTATCACAGCCCTGTTCTAGGAAATGTGGTGGCTTGATGACACAACTCCTGCCTGGCTGTCCTGGGTTCAGCAGTAGCAGTCATTTTTCTCCTTCTTAGTAGCTGGCGCAGTGCTGTGGTTTTGACTTTCAGC
>WYDI02008196.1:0-17572 GCA_009867235.2 Psittacus erithacus | reverse complement strand
TTTGTGTTATACCTTAGTTACTGGACTGTTCTTATGTCAACCCATGGGAGTTACATTCTTTCGATTCTCCTCCCCATCCCTCCGGGAGCGGGGAGGAAGGAAGTAGGGGGAGTGAGAGAGAGACGGTGTGGTTCTGAGTTACTGGCTGGCTAGGTTTAAACCACAACACTGGCACTGACACAAGGTCCATGCTTCAGTGGTAGCCTTTTCCAATGAGCTTTTTCCAAATAAAGGGTCATGTAACTTCTCCTTCTTGACTGAGTGAATATCAGATGTTACTCCAAGCATCAAAAGGGTTTTACCCGAATTGCAACAGTATATGAGACAGAAATGTGTAAGTGAGGTATCTAAAAACTCTGCATTTTTCACTAATTACATCATAATAAGAAATAAAATTAAATACCCTCCTTAAAGCATCTTTCAGTAGCAGGTTAATTCTGAACTAGATTTACACAGACATTAGAGTTCCTCTATTTACAACTGTGTTCCACTTGAACACTGATTATAAGGTACCTCGCTGGGAAAGGTTGTGCAGGTATCATAAACGAGTACTGAAACACCCTGAGATATTTTGATATCTATATAGAAGAAGAAAATCTGCAGCTCCAGACACTGGAAGAATCCACTTAAAAATGATAGGGATGTAATAACAGACATGCTTGTCTTCCTGCAAAAACCAGTGTGGATGATCAAACACTAATGCACTGCCCAGTACACTTTTCAAACCACACATTCTCTATATGCAGCATCCAGAAACCTGAATTTTCTGATCCATCTATACTGAACAGTGGTCACTTCAGTATTCCCCAGTCCTTCAACTGATTAACACCTTACATGTCACATACCTGAAGGGAGGCTGAATTACAGCCTTGACTCAGATTTTCTCTTACTATAATTGTACACCTACAGCAGAAACAGAGGTTTCATGGCTTTGTCACCGCGGCTAATGGATGTGCTTGTGCACTGATAATGTCATGAGTTATCCATCCACCCATCTCCCAGCTATCGGAGTGACTCGTCTCTGGGGTACCATGTCACACCAGCTCCTTCACACAAGCTCCTTCTTGTTCCTTCCCTGTTCAAGTTTTTCTCTGTATGAATAGAAAAAACAGAGACAATCAATCCCATGATCACATTTTAAGTCGTATTAAAAGACTCAGTACAGGACCTCACCTCACTGCAGATGCCAATATAGCAGACATCTCTGTCAGAGCTGGCTGCTCTAGGCTACCTTTTAGTCAGTGGAGGGAAATAGGGCCCAATTCATCTTGACTATGTTAAATACTAGCATTAGCATGAGATGAGTCACATTATCAAAGTTCCTGTTATCCTGATGACTTCAGAGACAGCTTGCACAATGTGCTCCGGCATCAATGGCTTAACTGTAGATAACTTGCAGTGATGGGTGATGAATCCTGTCCAGGTGAGTCAGAAATGAGTGCACATGCATTTAGAGGTCTGACAAAATAGCCTGCCCTGTCGTCCAGATGTAGCCTCCCACCCCTCTCTACCTGACTTACTGTTCTTCCTTTTATTGTATTTTTGCTGCACAGATGGTACTTGAGCAAATCCACTGGATTAATTGGTACGGGGAGGTATTGCCTGACAAATATAGGACAAAAGAGTTTCTTTCATGCCTGTAATACTTATTTCGGTAGAGATAAAATGCCCTGACAGCCTTTCCCTCCCTTTCTCCCCCAAATCAACTCAAGCTTCTAGTCTAAAGTGATAAAAAGTTCTTAATCTTTTATCTAAAGATAAAGTTCTTGTGTCAGAATAAGCTGGACACCCTTCAGCTTCAGGTCACCTTGGAAAGGCTTTCTGGAGGAACTGGACTGATACAGCTGTGCTGAGGTGGTTCCTATTATGGGAAAAGCCAAGGGCTGCCAAGGACACAAAAGCCTGGATATGGGATACCCATTCTTCAGATGGCAGGGGCTGCTGTTCCCTGTGGTAGCAGGTGATAGCTCAGGGTGGTGGCAGAACCTTTGGAAACTGTCCTGTTAAACTGAATGGAGTACGATTTGACTTCTTGCTTTGCTGTGTTTTCCTCTTTGGCACAGCAGCTTGGCACTGCAGACAGTCTAGGAGCCCACCTGATGAGCTGGTTTCCCACCATAACTACTGATTTCCAACCTATGGGTTTACAGACCTAGTTTCAAAAGAGGCAGCATAATATGTTGTTTTCAGGATTTGAAATGCTCCTTTGAATGGTTTTCTAGGGGCTTTTTACCTTATTTATTTTGATTTATGCATCCAGTAAAAAAGCACATATGTAATCCTAACTGTAATGCCATTGGCTACTTTTTAAGTACAACTATAGTGTTAAGCACTTTTGCTAAACACTCCTTCTGAGAAGGAAGAGAGAGAAAAAGAAGGGCCTAGCAGCACCAAAAAAATCAATAACATTTTAACAATGAATTTTTATTGAGTCACGTATAAGCCCTTTCAGGATTATAATGAATTTCAATGAAAATAGATTTAAAGAAGTATTAAGACATTTTAAATGCAGTTTTAAAAGTGCAGTCTAGATAGTTAGATTATAAAGAGAGAATAAAAGTCCTACAGAGTTCACAACAACTCTGCTGTGAAGCCATGGACAAAGCCCAATAATAGGTATATTCATTAAGGAGCACCCAGAAAACCTCTCCTGATGTAATTTCTGGAATGGACCACCCTGAGTGGGGTGGACATTGCCATGCTGAGCAGAACAGCCAGATTCACACCCAGTGACCCCCATTTCTGAAATGCACAATCCCACACCAGCTGGTGGCTGTGCTGGGTTTGAGCAAGGCAGCATCAGACAGGCATTGTGCATAACTGCTTATGCATGTTAGTTAATTTTAATGAATTTTTTGAGTGCCATTTTATAAATATATTTTATGTAGGCTTCCTCCTTGGCCATTAAAAGCGCCATCTAGAACAAGATGTTCCATAACCCAGCCTTCTCGTCTTTATTATCCGCCTTCATGCTCTGAAACAAAACCTTTTTTCTTGTCTTCCTCACTGTCTGACACAGTTCCATAGAATAAGACATAAAGAAAGTGGAGTCTTCCTCCTGATGATAACAAAATCTCCCAGCTCTGGCTAGTGCCCAGGGCTTGGGATGCCCTCCTCCCTGCTCCTATCTCCACTACACTTCACCAAGAGCTGCAGTGCTAGCTGATAATGGCACACTTTCCAATAGCATCAAAAGAATGCTTTACAATGTGATAAGACTCACAAAATGTTTTAGCTGGCTGAAGCTGTGTGTAAGAAACACTGAGGTGTTGGGTGAGAGCCCAGCGACACACGAGGCCCCCAAATCTGTCTGGCCCCTGAAATAATGCCCTGCAGGGACCCACCTGGACAGAAAAGCAGCAGCTTGTGCATGGGATTTTTTAGGGTTGTCTCCATTAGTTGTAATGACCACGCATAATTGCAGTGCAGATTTTGAACCAGGCACCTGGGAAGTTTTGACAAGATCTATTAAAACTTTTGCAGTTCATCTCAAGGACTAACGTTACAATTAATGTCATTCTCTAGTTTATAGCTGTAATCCTGAAGCAAGAGCTGACGATTGTTAATTTTATGCTTTCTTTCTTTCTGCTTACCCATTATGTCAGCATGTTTCATTTATACTCGGCTCTCTGAAATCAATCTCCATTTTGATGTATGGTTCCTTACTGCATTTTTATTTTTTTCCCAGTAAACAGCTGAAGATTTAGTGTTGGCTTCTAACACTGAATCTATTTATGATAGTTTACATAATCAGATTTTCAGTGCACTGTAAATCTGTCTTAAAATGGTTGCATTGCTCCGGGACTAAACTGGTTAACTTTCCAAACTGTTTTTCATCATTTGTGTACATTTTACCATTTTAAAGAACAGTTGACATGCTATTTTGGTCTGGCTTTAGTACCTTCCCCGTGTCATTCATTTTTTTTTCCTCCAATGGGGAATTTCCACAAATGAATGTTGTATTTTAGAATAACAACTGCTTCGGTCATAAATATCTTCTAAGCTACTAAATGTCAAACTTTCCTGCGGCAATAGGGTAATTCATCTCTTGAATATAGTGGCTGACTTTTGCAATTAAACAAAGTGATGAAATTTCACAGGGAAGTACAATCAAAACTAGCTGAAATGCTAACGTGCAGATAGGCAGTGAACCTAAGAAGCAGCAGCTCTGATGGGAAGCAGGTATGTGCACCCAGAGGATTTCTTCATGTGCCCATGGATTTTCTTCATGTGCCCATGGATTTTCTTCATGTGTACGGCATCCTGCTTTTACTCTCTGAGGAGCATCAAGGCTAACAGGAGCAAGACAGAAGCCTGGATGTATGGTACTGCAGTTGGGGCTCTGAAAGTGTTCCATCTCCCAGAGGAGGACCAGACTTCTCCAAGCACATCAGTTTGTTCTGCTGTATCCTTTGGCATCGGGACACAAAAGTAACGTGCAAGTGAAATGGAGGGGCCTGGCAGCTGCTAGAAGAACCACCAGAAGCCTGCCTGAGTTGCCCAGGGATGTGCTGCTTCACTGCCATGGGTTTAGGAGGTTTCAGCTGAGTCATGGCTCAATATACACGAGCCACCTTCCCATGAAGAAACTTGAGGGTGAAGCCCCTGGGCAGCTGCAAACCAGGCTGGAGCATAGAGTCACAGCTGGGGCTTGCTTGCATTTGACCAGTAGCTGGTTCTTCCCTGAAGCCTGATGTTTCTTCCTCTCCAGCATGAACACAGGTCCACAGAAGTGCAGCCCCTTTTACAAACTCAGTTGCTAAATTGATTGCATTACATCAGCAAAATTTGCTCATGAGGGAACACACTGACTTTGGTTCAGGTTTATATGACCTTCTCATATAAAGTAGACTCAATACCAAGCATTTTGAACTTGGTTTATAACTGTGCACACTGGAGTGTTATTAAATCCTTTTAGAAGCTGAACTGGTGTGGAGAGTGGAGAAAATTGCATTTGGGTGTAGCTTGTGAATGTAGACAGATTTCAAATACGAAGTCTCTGAGTTCAAGGCTGGGAGATAATAGCTTTCCAGCGCCACAGCTGGCTTCAGTTGTTACCTGTGATAAGGTTACATTGCAAAATTAAGGGTAAAGAAGCAAATTATGATATGAGTTTAACTGGAGCAAATCCAACATAACTCAACAGCAGTTGGGTAAGTATCACTTTGTTTAACTTATACTGATGGACAGGATTTAATCAAAACAGTCACAAATGTGTATTTTAAAACATTTTGTCTAGGTAAAACCCTAGATGTTTGGAGATTTATTTTAGACACATAGAGTTGCTTAGATGAGGAGAAAGCTGGGAAAAGCAATGGGCGATGTAGAAGGGACAGAAGAGAGGACAGAGCTGGAAGGAGCCAAGTCTAAAGTGATGGCTTGGTAAAAACAAGTAAAAATATTTGTGCACCTGAGATACCAAATGAGAAAAAGCCTGGCACGGGCAGGCTGTAAAGGATTCAGCATGGCCCATGTGGGCAGCAAGAGCTGTCCTTTACAGCGTGGTACCAACTGTATGGTGATATTTATGGGACTTCAGGGAGTGTTGTTTCTTTTAAAGCTTACGAAAATAAATACATGTTAGAAACAGTGTCACTGGCACATTGTTATGAAGTTAAATACTGTAGAGTTTGGAAATACCAGAAAGAAGCACATTTGTGCTTTCTGCACTTGTGCTCTCTCTTAACCATGTGCGGTTCCTCACAGCACTCATCTCAGTAGCCCAGGATTCATTGTGCTAGGCTTACTTCAGTGTTTGACCTTGCAGACACCTGATGTCTGCGTGGACACCCCATAACTGCAGGCTGTGGCACTCTTTGCTGAGCTCAGCAGTGCTGGCAGGTAGGAAAATGGTCCAGGAAGTAGCTGGTGAAGTTTATGGTGCCTTCAGAGCTGGATGGCCCCAGAGCTGTGGAGTGCTAGATTGCTCTGTCAGATACAGGCACAAGTTCTGCCTAAACCCTTGAGCAGTTTCCCGTCCTGTTGTCCCAGACTTTGCCCCTAGAACTAAAAAAACCCAAAGCATATTGCTTAATTGAGAGCATAGGATCCTTATCAACTGGGTGGAGCAACAACAGGGAGCAAATGAGAAGGTCAGCAAGCAGCAGTCCCTGAGCTGCCCTCCCTACTTCCCTGTTACATATGTTAAGCTGTAACTTTGCCCTTATGGTGCCATGCACACAGGGGGAGGGTGGGTCTGAGTAGAGATTTTGACTGCTCACCCTGCGCCATTTGCTGCAGTTGTATGTTGTATGAGGTGCTCTCGGGAAGACTTCTCAATGATTGGAGCATAACAGCTGGAAAAGAACCACCAGCCTGCAGAGTAATTACTCATTCCAGAAGGGAGATCAGAGGATCCTACTATAGGTTCATATCAGGAGTGTTCCTAGCCAGATATGGATCTGAGCTAGATTCCCAAATTCACATACCTCTGAACTTCAGAGTAACCAAAACCAAGCTGCATGCTCAGAGACCAGAGTCAAATGCCTGAATACTTGAGTTCCTAAAATCAAGGAAGAAGAGAGATGGGCTGGATAAAGGAGTATGTGTGCAAACGAGAAAGAATCATTGATGGAGATGGGTATGTCCCTGTTTCCAGCTCCAGCAAATATAGAAAGGCTGTTCCCAGCTTTCCAGATTACACAGACACAGTTAGTGTATTCATGGATTTGAATCAAGTTACTGTGTGCAGCATGGTCCAGCTGAATATCAGCAGAGTCAGGCTCCTTCTCCACAGTACTTTGATACGAGGGGACTGCCTGTCTTGGGGGATCTCCAGTAAGCTGTGTTTGCTGTGAGGCTGTTGGTGGCAATCTCATCTGCACAGATTTGTGATGGAGCTGTTGCATGAGCAATTGTGGAATTTGTATTTTTGCACATATGGAAAGGTGGAGCACACATTGCTATGCAAGGCTAAGCTTGAAAATCAGATCTGGAGGGAAGGAATGTGGGAAGGAATTAGCTCTGAAAAGAGAAATGTGGATTTTGATAAGGGAAGCACCATCAGTTATTGCCTAATGAGTGTGAAATATATTCCTGATACTGTGTAAATGTGGGAGGCTCTCAGGTGTGATGATCACAAAGCGATAGCACCCAGACCTTTTATCAGAAGCACCTGAAGGGACTGAGGATGCAACAGCACAGGATCCTGAGCCACTTGAGCAACTTGCTGGCTGGGAAGGGGAGCCCTAGAGCTGTGCTGGAACTCACAGGTTAAATGATCCACCCTGAACATGCAGGGAGAGAGTCAGTGCTGAGCAAAAGATGCACTGCTTGCAGACTGGGTTTGAAGCCCTTCCCCACCATGTGTACATTGAAACACCACATCTGTGTCTTGAAGAAATCCTGTTCTACTTGAAAAAAGGAAGAAAGAAAATGTGTAAGCTGGGTGTCCTCCATGCACTCTATTGAATTCTCTGATGAAATAACACAGTGGTCAGCAATAGACTCCCTGCTTCTCTATGATATCCAAACCAGCCCTCGGAGCCAATCTGGCTCCAAAAATGCATCTAATACCAAACTCACGGCACAGATTTCAAAAGAATGAGATAAATCACAGCCAATGTGAGAGTGTTTGTGCTCTGTTTCCTGAGCCTTCAGGGTTCATCTTTTCTCCCCAGTCAGGAGATTCTCAAATTTAACATTTAAAATGAAAGTGGAAGTGCTCCTGTAATTTCTTGACACTTTCAAATGCATGTGTAAATGTGATTTCTTAATTAACAATGAAGCCGAGTGGTTTGTTGAAGATGTCTCATAGATAGCTTTTGACATCACATTTACAAGCAAATTGAAAATCTCTTCAAATCCACAATTTTCTATCACAATTGTTGAACACTGAAAATGTCTTCCAAGATATTGTTAACCCTTTAGAATTGTTTAAACTGTGAGTTGTTTAAACCGGGAATGTGTCTTTGTAACTTTCAACAGGGAACTTTATTACGAAGTTTATACTCACCACTTGACTCTGTGAACTGGATTTAAGGGAAAGAGAAAATACTGTGAAACTGTGATAAAATCTGGAGAACTGGCAAAAGCATTCTTGCAGAGACAGCGGAAAGCCAAATGTGAGACACCCTGTACACTCCTATGGGCTGTTCCTTAACATGAGTGGCAAGATGAAACCAACAGTTGGCTGCTGCATATGCCAGCTGTGCCTGTGGGTTTGTCTCTCAGCACTTCCTACCTCCAAGATTGACAAAATATGCTGAATAAGCTGCAGGCATCACCCCAATGGGCAGGGAAGTTGGGAGACAGGAAGACTGCTGCATCCTTCATACATAGGTCATGCTTGGGGCAGCCCAGTGCAAGCCCGATGCATCCCCTGCTGCCCACCTCCAGGAGGACCAATTACACAGTTATCCGAGCTATAACACTGTTTCTTTACATCTTTAAATTACTGTTAGTATAAAGGGGTACAAAGGGCAAACCATTGTACCAACTTACTCTTGGATTTTTGACTGGCATGAAGGCTGTGAGAAGGGTGGGTGCAACTGTTCCCATGTCCTGCCCCAGTACCCCTTGTCAGAGATGCTGTTTGTCTGTTCTTGCAGGATGGATATTTGGAAGATACCTATCTCTCAGTTGCATCTAATCTGGATAACGTCACTCCTCTGACACCACCCACAGGTATTCTGAGCAATTGGCTGGACACATGTCTTGATGAGTGTGCTATGTCAGTTGCAACAGAATTCGCTTATACCCTTCATTAGAAGTGGATGAAAATGTGGCTGTAGGTCCAACAGTGATAGCAGGGAATACGGAGAAGAGATACAGTGTGGGATGATTCCTACCCCTGAGCCTGGTATAGCCCTGAACCACGGTGGGATCTGAGGATCTATCCTGCAGGAACATTGTTTCAGGACCTTTTACATAGCTCCCACTGGTCACACATTCTTGTGCAATATGGAACACTCCAGTCTATCCTTTTGAAGACCATTGAAAATAGATTCTGAAATGTTTTATTGTGTATTTAAGAAACCTGACACAAAAGCTTCAAGAATGGACTTACAGCAACAAATTGCACATCATAACAAGGATATTTCTGACAGATTTATTCCTTGATTAATGCTATTTGGACATCTGATAATAAAGTGAAAACATCAGCATAAGTCTGCTTCTTCAACCTCAGTCTTAAGACTCTTCATAGTAAAATCATGTAACATTTCGAGAGAATCCTTTTGTTGCCCCCAAGCTAATCCCTGGCCTTGAGTGTGCTGCAAAGCACATTACAGCATGTCCAAATAATGAGAATTACTGCTGGCGGTACAAGGAAGAGCTCAGCCCCAAGGACAGCGTCCAGTTTTACCATGTTCCCATGTAGGCAGTTGAAGATAATAAAAAGAGACTATTGCAACTAGAAATGTTGTTGATTCTTTAGTACTTAAAATAAAAATCTCAAAAAATGATGCTGAAGGCTCATGGATGGCAAAGACCTTTGCATACAGCAAATACTTTAATAGCTCGTTTTCCAAATTTATTCCTGGCAGACAATACTTACTGGTTTTGAGCCCTGGCAGTGTTTATTTTGGGATGAGAACTCCATGATGCTTCATCTCCATTCCTCAGACTACACTCTGATGAAGCTGATGAAACACTTTAATGTTAACAGTAGTGGCACTGTGTTCATCCTTTAGTTCATATCCTGTGCTAGGCTGAGCAGTATAGTCTTTCCCTTAAGTCTTTCAGGTAGCAACCAAGACATGGAGCCCCTGATTTCTCCTGCTGAGCCCAGAGCCTTGCCCAGCTCCTGCTGTAGGAGGGACCCTGTGGCACCCCCAGTGCTGCACAACTGGGAAAGTGCACAATGGCAGGAGGAGGAAAAGCAAGGTCTTTGCAGTGCCAGAGCATAAGGCATTTTTTCCATGAGGCACATGTGGTTTTGTGGTTCAGGAAAATGTTCAGGACCTAACTTTCTATTCCCTGGAGTATTTACTTGTAAACCATAAAGCCATGCACAGGATTATTTGGAGAATAAGAGCTGAAGTCTTTATTTTAGACTAAAAACTGCATTTCCAGACAGAGTTTGTAGGTTCATGGCCTAAAGCCGTGGTGTGTATCAATGTACCCACAGTGGTGTCACAAGCTTGTTTTGCAGAGATGGCTGAAGTGAGCCCTTGCTGAAGGCATCAGCAGAACTCCCATGACCCTCAGGAGACTGAGATTTTCTTTAGGAATTGAAGTAGATGAAGTTCAGAGGCGGATGAAGTTCTCAGTCATGTTTCTAGTGCAGCCCAGCTCCCGCTGGGCTCATCCCAAAGCCAGTGCCACATCTCTTTCAGAGGCAGCCCTGCCTGGGAGAAAACTCCTACCTGTGCCTGCTGCTTCTGTTTTCCATCCCCTGGGCATGAATTCAGGGATGCTGTCCAAAGTGGGAGACTGGAGTCAGATGGAGAGGGAGGAGGCAGAAAGCAATTCACAGCCTTTCTCACCTGCAAAGCCAGGGTGTCTCAACTCACCCAACTGCTTCTTTCAGCCTATGTGTGGGAGCAGGGGGGAGTCTCAGCCAGCATCCCCATATCTGGTTGGCGAGGTGGGGCGAGCCCCTATTCCCCAGGGGCAAGGGAGGGAGTAGGGTCTCAGGCAGTGCCACAGGGCAAATGAATGAGGAGCTCTTATGTAGGTCATATTTGTCCATAATTAATTGCTAGAGGACAGGACAGTATGTGTGGAGGGGGCAGGGAACAAAGAAACTAATTTGAGTAACCAGGCTTTGGAGAGGGCTGGATGTGCCATGTTATCAGGTGGTTGGCAAGGGAGAGAGTGAGCCTGTGGCTTCACATTCATCATCAATGCTGAGAAAAGCAGCAGTGTGGCCACTGTCACCACCTCTTCATCACTCTTGACTGCTCCTGCATCTTGTCCTCGTGCTAATGCTCTGTATGCGGTGAATCAGATGAAAGGATGAGACTCCTGGGGAAGTAATTCAGCAAAACACTGGTTTGGATTTGGTTTTTTTGTGTTTGGTTTTTGGTTTGTTCCCCCAAAAATGGGAGGTCATTTTTTGGCCAGATCACCCATCTGAGCAGGTTTGCTTTAAAGCTGTGCTAGCAGAGCTGAAGTGATGGCACAGGGTCAGGACTAAGGAGGTAAGGGCAGGGGACCCAGCTGAGCCTGCAGTGCATGCACAGAGGAAACCCCAGGGTGCCATAGCTGCAGAGCAAAAGCCAGTTCCTTCAGAGGACTGCCTCTGTCATGCGTGTAGGAAAGAAGTTCAACGTGGATCTTCAGACAAAATCTTTATTTCTTAGATTTTGATACCGATCCTTGAACTTTTCTGACCGGCAGTGCTGAGGTTTGTATGCTGTCCACCTATAGCTTTCCATAGGTCTTTCCTTCTTTAATTAAATGACAGTTCTTGCAAGGAGGCAATATCTGCAAAGCTGAGTAAGGAAGGAGGAAATTCACAGTAAAACAACCATACATCAATGAAAGGCAGCAAATTCGCTGTAAATGAATGAAATGAAGGAGGGACAGGTAAGCAAACAGAAACAGGGCAACTCATTTCCTTGTGCTGCGGATGGTGGGGTCCATCCCCACCGAACTTTATTGCTCTTGGCAAAATGATTCTAAGGCCTGTTTTGCCCTTGTGCTCGGCATGGCTGGTGGTGTGCTGGTCCTGTGCGCTGCAGCAGGAAGCATTCACCAGCACATCAGCCCCATGGGGATTTTCCCCTCTGTCCCCTGGCTTGTTTTGTTAGAGTTCCCTTGAAGTTCAGGACTAAGGGTACAGCTCTGTCTTCCTATTTCCTTCTTGCTGGTGTATCCTCTGCCTATTGCACGCGCAGATCCCAGCATACGCTCCAGATCTGGCGTTTACAGCTTGGTAATTTCCTGCAAATTTCCCTGGTGGGGATGCAACACTGACTGACCTTGCACTTGGTACATGAGATAAAGGTTTCCATTGTCCGCTGATTTTCCGTATCTATGAGATTGTAAGTGTTCCTTCTGTCTATAGGGCTCCCCTTCCATAAAGTGGGCTCTGTGACTGCATCGTGGGCCTGGTGCTGGCCCACAGCCACTGGAAACAGAAACGCTGTACAGGAGATGGGGACACAGCCATGCAGCTGCACCCAGCACATAAACATGAGGATGCACAAAGGATGGACATGGGGTGAGTTTGGAGGGATCCCTCCTCCGTCCACGTCTCAAGGTGTGTCATGTCTAGATGATACAGGATGTGGCTCCTTGGGGAGTGAAGGGGATAGGCAGGGAGGAGCCATGGGGATAGGGGGAGGAAGGACATGGCAAGGACTGAGGCTTGGGCAAGGGTTGAGGAGGAAGAGTATTGTTTGAGAGGTGATGGGGGAAGAAAGGACATTGGGCAAGGGCCAAGAGGGAGTACTGTCACTATGGGATGTTATGGGTGAGTGTGTTTAGTGGGTAGTTGGTGTTTTGAGGGCTATGAGTGGTGAAGGGGCTCACTGTGCCCTGCTGCGTCAAGCAACAAGGTCTGTTAAAGAATCACACAGGCCGAAGACATGGGTAAGTAATGCTCGCGGACTCAGATCCAGCTGCGCAGTGGTTTCAATGATGCTTTTTCTTCACCAGGAGTTGCCACTTCAAATGTTGCAAGGCCCTTTGCACCCACAAGTGCTTTACAGACAGAAAACCATCCAGTCTGTGTCTGAACAAGACCTTATCTGCGGGCAGAGGGCAGAGGGTGGGAAGAGACTCTTTCAAAGTGCTGGGATGGAGTGACTATAGCCATTAGCCATGCACCATGCAGCCGTGGGATGTGCGCTCCAGGTCGAGGCTTAACACACAGTGAGTGGGGACCAAGCTGTAAGGATGCTGCAGCATGGTGCTGGCCTCTGCTGTCACCTCCTGGCACCAATCCCTCATCGTCTGGCTGATTTCTGGGCCCAGTCCAGCATTGCGTGTGTCTTGCAGGAATTGCCAGTCTTTGACACTGCACATTCCTCATTTGGAATGTGTGATGAGATGATGAGGATGAGAACTCTGCTGGAGGGAGGGATTCATCTCATCCTCCCAGCACCTCCCAGCACTGTATTAGTCACAAAGGTCACATCTATTAACAGACAGTGTGTAGTGTGTGACAAGCGGGTCACATGTTACCAGCTTCTTGTTTCCACTCAGTAATTTGTGCTAAAAGGGAAGTAATTTAGCGTCAAACAATTTCTATGGGACTGAAGGTCTAAGGCAGGGAAGAATGCTGCTTCCATCCGCTGCTTATCAGGAATGGGGAAAGAGGGGGGAAACTGCCAAAAGGCTTTGTCTATAAAAGCTATTTACTTAAATTCCCCAAGGGGGAATGAGAGCAGGAAGTGAAGCAAGAAGCACACAGCATTTCTCCTACTGTCTTTGTCTTTACAAAGAGTGAGCACTGGCAGACCCTCCCCCATGTGAGCTTCCCAACAAGACCTCCTCAAATGACATGTTGGGCACCCATGCATCTGCCTACACAAGCTAGAATTGCCTGAGTAGTGGAAATGAAATGAGAAAACCCAATTCCTGCTATGGAGCATGTCCGTGGGGCAAAGCTTGGGTTTCTGCTTGAGGAAGAGTTGGCAGCAGCCAGCACAGCTGCAGGAGGAGGTTACCTCCCTGGTGCTGGTACAGCTGTTAGTGCCACTGTGTGGTAAATGAGATCAGAGAACTGAGCTGGCTGGAAAATGGCTTTTTCCCCCCCTTTTCTCTTTTTTTTTTTTCCCTTTCAGATGGGTGAGTTTTCAGCCAGATCAGCTCCCCAGGCCAGTTCATGGTGAAGCTGCATGTTGGCTTGTGATGGCATGACTTGAAGACAGCACAAAATGGACTGAAAGCACAGATGGGAGAGACTCTTTTCGAGGGGAAGCGCTTATCAGACTACAGCTTGAGTGAGCTCTGAAGCTCCTCCTTCCTAAATGCTTACAAAAGCTCTGTTAGGCACTATCCTCAGCGATCATGAGGCTTTGCACTGGGGCATGTTTGCTCTTCTTCCAAACATCTGTCTTTGCCTGCCAGCTTCCCCTCCTCACTGAATGTATTCAAGAGGAGCAGATGTGGTAGGGAAGACAAACAGGAGGATGGACCCTGAAAAGCTGGGTGAGACCCACTGCAACCTCCTGCTGCCGAAACACATCCTTGAATAGTGCACATCGATGTGTGGTCCATGCAGAGATGCCCAGCTTTGCAAAGCCTGTATCTGAGCAGCACACCGGGAATCAAACATGACACAAAGGTAAACACAGAGATGTCAAACTGCAGTGTCAGAGCCAAATTACTGCAAAATGGGGTTTTTTGGGATTGATTTTTTTTTTGTTCAGGTTGGTTTTGTGTTTTGGTTGGGGATTTTTTGTGAGGCAGTTGTTGGTTGGTTGGTTTGTTTATCTTAGTAGTGAAAAGAAGAAACAACCTCAGCTGCTGAGGGCTAGTGGCATCAGGCTGAATAACAGGACTAGGTGGGATGAATGGGGCAGATGTCCGTAAATCTTTTTATAGGCATGCTGTGTGTCTGTCTGTGAATGCTGTCCTAGCTACACTGGAAGAAAACTGAGAAATCCTAATAAATAGTGTGAGAAATTACATTACTCTTCCTTGGGTGCAAGAGGATGATTTCCTCCCAAGCAATACATTTTACAGGAATCTTTTCAGCCCCTAGGCTGAAGGACATTTTCCAGCAAGCCACTTCCTTTGTGCATTTCCCAGTGCACAGCTGACATGAATAGACATGGCACGTCACAGCCTGGAACAATTTCCAGTCTCGGTTCAGGTCAGCAGCTATCCCATGTCTGCAGAGCAATTTGGCACATTTCTAGCTTAACCCAGTTAATCAGATCAGCTTCTTAAAATGATTTTGTTTTCAGCACTCCAGGAAAAGCAGCCTACTTCAGCTGAAAGAATAAAAGAGTCTGCTCTCAAAACACTGACCGTAATGTGAGCAGCCATTGAGAAGCTGCATGTGGGAATTGTAATCCAAACAAAGATCAGTCCTACAGAAAAACACAACCACAGAACAGGAAAGGCTCATTTCAATGTCATTACCCGAAATGATTGTTGTTGGTATGAGAGAGAATCATGATATTTAGGAATGTCCACTGGAATGTGAAACATTCTTCAGTTCTGGGAAGAAACGTATTTATTTTGCTGATTAATGCAAAAATCAGTGCTTTGAGTAGCTAATAGTGGTTTCTTCCATTTAAATGGAACACTTGGAGGCCATATTTCTTAAGCCCAGATACCCTTAAGGGAAACTGAAACGGCCTTTTGGGGGGCTTTGCACTTGCCTTGGGGCCGCAACTCTGATTTCTCATTATTGGATTATATCACATTTGGAGTAAAATAGAGGCAACTCTGTTCATTTCAAAGTGCCTATTAAAAACTATTGTAAAAATAACTGTGCTGGGGGCAATACCTACAGAGTAGTTATTATTTAGGATTATGCAGGCTCTGCAAAGGAATATCTTTACATTCCAAATTTACTTGGATCCGATCAGGACTCAAACCATTCTGGCACACAGTTAACAAACACAGATAAACTGCAAATTCTGCCTGTACAGACTCACCTGTGTCTCCCGGTATCTTGGAGGTATTCTTTGACCCTGAAACTCCCCACTTCCCTTCCTGCCTTTATGTCTCTAGGGCTTGATCTGCTGAAGACAGTGGAAGCTTTGCTCTTGATTACAGCAGGACATGTCTGGGCTCAGCCTGAGCATCAATGGAGTTGAAACAGCAGCTTTTTCTTCTGCTTCCTTATCTACACCTTTGGATTGTGATTTAACTATGCCAGTTTCACCCAAACCTCTCACTTACCTCCTGCTTTGCTGCATGCTGCCACCCTTGCTCCCTTTGGGATTCCAGTCTTTACTTGAGTCCTATCTTATCTATTTTTGACTCCAGGTAAGAACAGCCATGCTGCTTTAGACATCTAATCCATCCATCTACTCTGCCTCCAGCAGTGGCCATAAGCAGACTCCTGAGAAAAATTAAGAACAGACTAACATATTGATTATTTCTCCATTAATATTACCGCAGCTTCCAGCTATTTTCAGCTCAGAAGATTTCCCAAAACTGCTGTGGTTTGCCTGTGGCATGGACCCATCCAAATACTTGGGAGAGCATCTCAGCTCCTTGCAATCCCAGCATGTTTTGGGAAGGACCTTCTTGCAGATTCGCTGCCTGCTGCATCACAAGCTTCTTCCTTATGTTTCCTTTGAACGTGGCTCCTATCAGCTTCATTAGCTGGTCTGTCATCATCCTGGAGGCACAATCAACACTTGATTCCTATCCATGCTCTTTGTGTTACTAATGATTTCATAGATTTCTGTGTACTCCATCTCCTTTCCAGCTTGAGAAGCCCTTCTCTCCTGCACTGATCCTTGTACAGAAGTTGTGTCACACCTTTACTGATCCTGTACTCTCTGAACCTTTTTCAGCTCTCCTCTGTTCCTCTTGAGGACCTAGAACTGCACAGAGTATTCAAGATGTGGGTACAAGATGGACTTATACAGTAACATGGTGATGTTTGATACTTTACTGGCTTTTCCTTTCCTAGTAATCGCATTAATTTATTTGTTCTTTGACTGTTACTGAGCAGTGATTTGATATTTGCAAGAAAGTATCTACAGTAGCATTAGCAAGGTTTCCTCCTGAGTAACAGCAGTGAGCACAGAAATCATGATTTACATGTGAAGCTGCTTCTACCCAAATGCATTTGCTGTTCAATTTGCCATTACATGGACTGGTCATTCCCTCTCATAAGGTCCTTCTTGTGTTCTTCACTCATGCTCGCTACCAGGAACTCCATTACCATTATAGTTTGTGACCTCCCTGGTCACCTCTTCTTGCAGCTCTCAGCTCTGACTTCCCTCTGCTGATAACCCCTCTGCCCTTTTCTTGCTTTCCCCCCTCCGATGACTCATGGTATCCCAGATTTCTTCACTTGGACCCATCATCCTTCCCATTCGCCATCTGCAGCCTATACCATCCAGAAAAGCCATACTCTTTCTGCATGCTTTCTGAAACTACCAGCACTCTCCTTTACCAAATGGCTGTAATCATGGCAACCAGAGTTGTACCAAACCTTTGGTGTCCAGAGGGAGGCTGTCCCTGTTGCAAAGGTGTTGTGAGAGAAAGAAGGGACAGGATGGGATGCTCCTGCCAGACAACTGAAGTAACATTCAGGAATTTTCAAAATTACTCATGATGTCATTTTTATTTTCTGAAGGCTTTAGAAAATAAAGTTGTGGGTTTTGTTAACAGGAAAAAAAAGGATTTATCATCCTTTTTTTACCCTAGCTGTCAGCCAAAGTTTGAATCGTCTCAGTTAACTCTTTAGAGTCAGGTTTGTTTCAAAACCTATCTGTTTATTTACAAAGAACAGGCACTGCCTTCTTGGCTTAACATGAGGAAACACTTTTTGCTCGCAGCTGCAAGCTTTGTTCCAGCTAGCGGTTCATGCAGTTTATACTACCAGGCTGTCATGGTTTAAGCCCAGGCAGTAACTCAGAACCATGCAGCGGCTCTCTCACTCCTGCCCCTTCCTCCCCCACTCCCGGGAACAGTCCAGTAACTAAGGTATAACACAAACCACTGCTGCTGCCACCAATAATAATAATGATAAGGGAAATAACAA
>WYDI02008194.1:19457-39054 GCA_009867235.2 Psittacus erithacus | reverse complement strand
GCTGGCTCATGTTCATTTTCTCATCAACCAACACCCCCAAGTCCTTCTCCACAGGGCTGCTCTGAATCTCTTCTCTGACCAACCTGTAGCTGTGCCTGATGATGAACTGATACTGTGCCAGATAATGAACTGGGGGGTTCTGAATTTCTTGAATTTAGAACTGGGTTCTAAATTCCTTGAATTTCAAGGCAGTTGACCTGGAAATGTCAACTAAAATAAAAGCTTTTTTTTTTTTTAAAATAAAAGTTTTATTTTATAATAGTGCTGAACAAAAGCCATTTCAGTCAAGCAACAGTAAACACCACATCAGAAAGAAAGCCAAATGTTTATATACTTAAACAAGATCAGTGAACACCAGAATTTGAGTGTTTTGTGCCTTATCAGTCGCCTGCCTCATGCTGTATTTTGAGCGACCACTTTGCATTTCACAACCCTGTTTACATAAAATACATAATAATGAAAATACATCAGTTACTGAAGGAATATAGACAATCGTATTAATGGAAGGCTGGTGCACCAATATCTCTTTTTATTTATTGCCTGAGAGTAAAAGAAACAAATATCTGGCTTTTTATTTGCTCTGTCGAACAAAAGACTTATTTTGGGGAAAATAGCGATTAGGCATTAAATTCAAAATTTTACTATTATTTTAACTAAAACTCCAGAAATAAAGTTGCTCCAATTTCTACAGGGAAGTTATGCTCAGAGCCAACTTCATGACTCAAGTGTAGTTAATAAATAATCAGGTTGTTTTGAGTCTTAAAGATAACAATTGTTAGTTTTTAAGTGGTAAATGCTCCATCCCTGGCGGTTTTCAAGGCCAGGATGGACAGAGCCTTGGGGGACATGGGCCAGTGTGAGGTGTCCCTGCCCATGGCAGGGGGGTTGGAACTTAATGTTCTTGAGGTCCTTTCCAACCCTAACTATTCTATGATTTTGTGATTCTGTAGGTTTGTGTTTAGTACACATTTCTAATAACCTGTTATTTTGTTAATCATGTTTTCATATTTGATGTTGGGAAGAACACATAATTACTTGATTTAATTTATATCATCCAGGTTATTCAGCAGGGAAAAATGTTCTTCACCATTACAGACGTACTATTTTTAAAATTATTTTTTGGTAACATGTCGTCCTTCAGTGACCTAATTCTCTTTGTGAGCTCTTATGCCTGTCAGGTTCCCAACCCTGACATTCTCAGGTTTCATCACTGGCCACACATTATCTCCTGCATGTAGCAAACCCAGAATCCTGATCACTTTGGTTTTGATCATAGTAGGTTATGAGTTAAGAAGAAGAATACTGTGTAGCAACACTAAAACTAGATAAATTAGCACTTAAGGAAAGTTGGATGGGTTGTATAGTTCTGCAACAACATGAAATAAAATCCTAGAACTATAGAATGGTTTGGGTTGGAAAGGACCTTAAAAATCACATAGTTCCAACTCCCTACCATAGGAAGGGACACCTTCCACTAGACCAGGTTGCTCAGAGCCCTGTCCAGCCTAGCCCTGAATACTGCCAGGGATGGGGCAACCACAGCTTCTCTGAGTGACCTGGTCCAGTGCCTCACAACCCTCACAGTGGTGAACTTCTTCCTGAAAGAAAAGTTTAGGAAATTCTCATTATTTATTCCATGTAGATGATATCAGGTGCTCTGCAGTTATCCACCAGTGCCTTAGCCCCATCATAAAAGGCCACCAGATTTGTCAGGCACTATTTGCCCTTAGTGAAACCATGCTGGCGTCACAAATCACCTCCTTATTTTCCATGGTTTTAGGAGGATCTGCTCCATGATCTTGCCAGGCACCAAGGTGATACTGACCAGCCTGTAGTTCCCCAGGTCTTCCTTTTTTGCCTTTTTTATAAATGGAGGGTATGTTTTCTGTTTTCCAGTCAGTGGGAACATCGCTGTACTGCCACAGCCTCTCAATTATGAATGGATAATGGCCTGGCCACTTCATCTGCCAGGTCTCTCAGGATCCATAGTTGCATCTTCTCAGGTGTCATGTTCTTGTGCACCTTCAGGTTCCTGAGATGGTTTCAAACCTGATCTTTGTGGTGGACTTGGCAGTCCTGGGGTAAAGGTTGAACTTGATGATTTTAAAGGTCTTTTCCAACCTTGTTGATTTTATGATTCTCCTACATAGGGCAGTTCTTCATTCTTCCAGTCCCTGCTTTTGCCTTCTGCAACTAGGACAGTGTGGCTGGGGCACTTAATAATTGATGTCCTTTCTAATTTATAAACTTTTTTTGCACAGAAATCTGCATATCGCACCCAGTTTTGCCCAGTGGTCAGTGGCTTATAGGTTTACAGGAACACCATGACCCTTCAAGGGGTGATTCATCCTATTCTGAAACTCCTTTGCTGTCTGCACCCTCCAGTGCTGCCTGGGACTTGCAGACTGCTGGGCTGGATGGAATCCCAGCATCATGGAGGGCAGCTGAATCCCACTTGGAGACACTGACTGTATTTCCTTTGGGACTGAAAAAGAAAAAAACTGTGTGGCTGCACATAACAAGTATTGCTAGCAGGAATCCTAGTGATGGACATTATTCAGTTAATTTTATTTTCCAGATGTTATTCTCCAGATAATATAGATGTTATTCTCCAGATTTTATGTTACGGCTGTCCAACCATTAAGTAACATAGTTAACTGCCACAGAGAAGCTCAAAATTAAGGATGAAATATTTATAGGACTGGAGCTGTGTATTTGCCTATATGAATGCCTATTTAATTCTATTTTGTTAGGAACTCAACAGTATTAAAAGACCATTTTAAGATCACCCTTTTCAAGTAATGCTCATTTAATTTGAAAAGAAGATATTGAAAGAGCCATGTCCTCTTTTATGGCATTTAATTTAAGAATCTGATTAAGCCCAGCGTCCAGTTTGGGTTTTGTTTTGGGGTTTTTTTTTCCGCTTGGTTGTTTTGTCTGAGAAATGTGCTTGGTGATGAGCTGAAGTCTCTCTCTGTGGCAGAGCTGGAATATCACTCGTACCCAAGAAACTTCACAGTTGCATTTCAAAACCCTGGAGCAAGGAACCTGAGGCCCTCATGCTAAGCTACAGCTTGTCCCCTGAGCAGTGGACTGCTTTGAGGAGTATGTCTGCAATTACTTTCCACAACCTAGAATCTTGCTTCCAGTGCTGTCCCAAGCTGGCTAATAAACTGCAGAAAGAAATCACAACTGCATAGGCATTTACTAATAACTGACTGGGGTAATTGCCTTTGTGTAGTTCATAGTGTGTCACCCTGAAACATGAATGGGCATTGACATCTGCAAAGCAACACTCAACAAGAAATGTCAGCCTGGTAGCAATGCAGAGATAAGCCTGAGTGGTTTTTAACATCTACCTTTTTAGCTGGATTTTAGCTTTTTTCATGGCCGTTACAGAGTAGGAAGCTTTTCACTTTGAGTGGGTCCGCCAGGGAGAGTAAACAAGTGCTGGATGCAGTAGCAGTGGGAGTCGTGCTTGTGTGTTCTGCAAACTGGTGATAACAAATTAATTCTTAATCCAAGTATGAGCACAGCATGAGAAATTTTACCTGGGCTGGCAACTTCGTAATCTCTCCAGAGACATGAGATATGATGCCTACCCTTTGTGAAAATGGCTGTATTGTCATACCAGATGCCCATTAGGGCTGGGTGATGGGTGAGGGATCTCTAGACCTAATCTGCTTTTCTCCTTCTCATCTTGCCTACCTAAATACAAGGAGTTTCATAGGTGGTATACTGTTCGTATACTATATATATTTCCATTTCTTGACAGTCGTCAGTCTACCAGACCCTTGCTTTGAATTCAGTTATTTTTAATATCGATTTGAATCTTAGAACAGATCTATTCCCCGTTTCAGAACTTAGCAGAAGGGCTGTTTATGCTGGCAATGGCAAATGAGGCTCTGATGGCTCAATTTTCAGTTATAGCCTCTGAACATATAAGTTGCATTGACTGTTGATGTAAATGATACAGTTGAACTTTGGAGTACTCAGCACATTAAAGAAAATATGTGTTGTCACATCCTGTCCCTGTGGGGTGTCGCTGGAGCTCTGAAACGGGAGCTGGAGCCAGCTGCAACTCTGGGATCTTGGAGACAACTAGGCTAGCTGGAAATACCACCCGGAAATATCACCCATTTTAACATTTAAAAATAAATAGGTTGTGTTATCACTAAACAAAGTGAGGTCTTATTTTAGGCAAAGTTGCAATCTGAGCATAGCTTTTGCAAGTCGCAGAAGCGTTCCCGTTGCAGCATTGGGACTTCATGTCCAAAGCTTGTGTTACCTTTATGTTTGGCTCCTGTAACATGCGTCTGAGAGGTGATTTTTTGAAATGTTTTTTCTGTTAAGAAAGTCTGTTATTTATTTACAAATTTATGTTTTGTAACATCAGTGTGGTCCTTCACCTAAGACAGCTGTTTAGTTAACACAAGATTTGGGTTGTTATATGCAGAATTATTTAGGAGTGCTCCTTATGGGTGCTTAATGACCTACAAACATTTTATTAGGCTGAACCATGTAATCACTGAGACCTCAGAAACTTTGTCTAGGACTCAAGCTTTTAAGTTTTAGACCAAATTTAACCAGGGAATGAGCTATACCTGTGCAAGTTATGTTGAACAGTGTGTGACCTGGCCTAACCCCATGGCTGGAATGGGAGCAGTGCTGGCATGCTCCTGTCTGTCACAACTGAGATACTGCAAATCCTCTGAACAGGGCTTAAATGAAGATTTATTCTTAGGACACTTTACAGCACCCTGGTAGGCAATATTGTTTTTTCCCGAAGAGCACCTTTGATGAATAGCGTTGGTGGATAAGGGAAGAGCTGCTGACGTCATCTACCTTATCCCTCACCAGATGGGCACATTTTTATCTCCTCAGTCACAGAGATATGAACTGCTACCCCATTCTTCTCTCTTTTATGCCACTAATACTATTTATTGTATTGAAAGCTGTTCTTCTAGAATTACAGCATCACCTACTCATGATTTAAGCTGGGAGGGACTTACGCAGGGCATCTGGTACAACTCCATGCTCAAAAGGAGCCTAATTAGAGCAGGTTGCTCAGGGACATGGCCAAATGCATGTCCAAGCATTACCCTAAGGTTTGTTTTTTTCTTTTTCATTTCTTTTCTTGATTTTTTTGACCAGGATCCATTTGTGTCCTGGCTCTTCTGCTTTCTTGCCTCAAACTCCAGTTCTTCCTCTTTGCATTCATGACTTGACTCCATCTGGCCTTTTCTGGTAGTCACTAGTGACTTTGTCATTAGTGCCTGCTTACTATGTTTGTCTGAAAAGTACCTTCGTGCTTCCTCCTGATGCCTCTCAGCCTGGGAAAAGTTCCCTGTAAAGACCCACAAAGTTGGCCAGGCCAGTGTAGCTGTTTCCCAGTAGAGTTCTAGGGATGTGATAAGACCATGTCTTGTCATTCTGAGCCATTATATACATCTTTTTTCTACATATTTTCTTCTGTTCCTCACCAGCCAGCTACCTTCTCTTAGCCTTAAGCTGAAGTGTAGATTTTAGTGCCAACATAAGAAATAGTTCCTCCCATAGTTAGGAAATATACAGGTCTTCCCCACTAGGCAGCAGGTTAGTCATCATTTGTCGTGGATGCTAGTTTAATTTCCCACTCCGTAGTGTAATTTTAGATAGAATATATTTGGGAACTTTACAAAGAAGATGTCTTAAACTGTCCAATAAAGTCTTGTACCTTTTTTTTTTCCTTTCAAACAGAAAGCACAAACTTAGTGAAAAGTGAACAAACTCAGCAAGGGAGCTAAGCATTAAGTAGGGATAGAGGGATGATGGTTTTGTTGGCTTGACTTTGCTTTCCTGGGTCCAAATCTACTTTATATTTTGCTAGTGGGTTGTTTGGGTTTTTTTGATATTGCCTGTGTGGATGTCACAAAGAAGTTTTCTTAATTTTCTTCCAAATTAAAACATCTATTCTCATAGGTTACTTAAGTGTTGAGGTGCCCAAGTCAACTCTGAATTGAAGAATCAGTAACACTGGCAAAAGCCCCATGATAACCTAGCTAAAAATCTACAAAAGCATTACTTTGGAGATAACCTTAATTCTTTAATATCTTCTGCAATGCATGAGTGACTTTTGCATCATGCTGTGATAGAGATGATGATGTGAAATATGTAGGTGAGCTTCTTCTGGTCCTGGATTGTAACCTTCAAAAACATTTTTAGTCTTCTACAATGAAATAGGTGGGGTCACATATAACCTGAAGGGGGAAAACAAACAAGCTGAAATTAAATCAGGAAGAGCGAAATGTGTAAGGTTCCTTGCCAAGGAATTGTTT
This sequence comes from Psittacus erithacus, assembly GCA_009867235.2. Lineage (NCBI taxonomy): Eukaryota > Metazoa > Chordata > Aves > Psittaciformes > Psittacidae > Psittacus > Psittacus erithacus. Next base: position 32,737 of record WYDI02008194.1, on the reverse strand, counting down.
TATAGACTGAAGACATTCAGCTCCTTCATGCCAGGCTGGTGTGCAGGTCCAGTCTAGAACCAGCTACTGTACACACTTGGTAGCAGAAGTGGTCAGGAGTATCTTCTCATCTCTGCACTGAAAAGACAGGAATTAAACAAGGTAAAAATCGATGCAAATAAATAGAAGTTAAAAGGAGCAGTGTGTATGAAGCAGTTCTTCAATAGCCTGAAAAGACATAAATTACACACAAGCTTTTTATGCAAAAGCTGTAGAAAAAAATCTCTCTTCTGTCAAATAACTGGGAGATAATATGTGTTACCCATTGTACCTGCTGATGAAGACTTCCTTGTGATTTTAATATCTTGACCTTGGACATTTTGAAATTTCCTCTAGTAATGGCTGAAACTTTGTGAAAGGAGATGGATTTAATTTTAAACTCAATATTATCCTCTTATGAAGGCAGGTATTTCCAACATCTTATATTGCCGTAGGTTAATGTAGCGCTTTTAAAGATGACTCTAGTTGTGATTTTCTCTCCTATCTTGCATCTGAAAACCTTGTCTAAAATTCTTCTAATGTTCTCTTTAAGCTTTCCTTGACTATATCTTCCTTAAGGAAAACTGAGAGGTGGCATAAAAAGGCATTTGTCTCTTGTTGTTCAGGTGACCTGGAGCTTATACCATGGTTTTTAGCAGTTCTTAGTGCCAGAGTGAAAGCCTGTTTTACTTTAGAAAGTGACCCTTTTATTACACAGTTCTTAACAATGAGTTGAATTTAATGGAGAGAAGGGAGAACCATGTACAGGAAGTAGACAAAAAACAGATGAACGTTAGCTGAAAGGGAGCTCTGAGTGTTGCTTCTCTGACCTCCTGCTTGATGCTGGAGCAAATTCATCATTGCCTTGTCTAGCCTAATCTTGAAAATCTTCAAGGGCAGAGCATGGGTCACCGGCTGACCTATTGCACTGCTGTAAGTTTTTCTTAAGTTTTCTGTCATGTCCAACCTAAACTTCCTAAATGACAACATGTGACTGCTGCTTTAAAAACAGTCTGGGGGAAAAAATAGCAGCGGAAGTCATTTAAACAAAACAGTCTGACATTGAACATGGATTATTGCAGCTATTTGCTTCAAAAAGCTATTGAGCCCAGTGTTTTATTGCAATTAATGTGTCTAATCTGCGTGGATTTTGGGAGGGTCCACAAGATCAAAGGAATTAACCAATATGTGTATTTTTCAGTCTTGCATCGTGTCCTTTCTGGACAGGTTTCTAAAGACTTGGAGAAAGACTTTAGTAATTCGGCAGTTTAGAGAGATATGTCTACCTAGGAGAGCTGAAAATCTTTTGAATACTGAGAAAGACTGAGCCTTTTGTGCTGTTGGTTTATTACCCTGATGCTACAAAGAATTTAGGAAAGATTTATATTTTTAAATTAACCCGAGCTGTGTGTCCTTGATCAGTGATGTTTTACGGATGAGGATATCACCTCTCTAAGCAGGGCATCTCAAAGGAATGCAAGCTCATTTAGAAAATATTTTATCATTTTAAAACTGTTCACGAAAGGCTCATAATAAAGTACTGTAGTTAAACTTATAGCCTTATTTTTCCTTTTTTTTTTCCCTTTCTATGGCTGTAGAACATATTTTCCCCCTGTGGAGATTCCGAATTAAGAATAGTGAGAATGTGGAAGGGAAGTATTTTGTCAAGAGCTTTGATTTAGTGATGAGACACTGACACTGTGTGTCTTGGGTTCACCAGTAGCAGCCATTTTTCTCTTTCTCTCCTTCTCTCTTCTGCATCCACCCCTGCCCTGGCATGGCTTTCCAAAAGGAACTGTCGTGGTTTAAGCCCAGTCGGCAACTCAGCCGAAAATGAGAAAATGACTGCTACTGCTGAACCGAGGACACTGTGACACTGTTCTTTCCAGCAGTCAGGAGAAGTACCAGACCACTTCACAATTTGTGCGTCTTCATTTTCTGTCCAGGCTCAAGATTTTATCAGTACCCAATGCTTGAAGAGAGATGAGTCAACCACTGGACTTTGTGTCAGACCCCTAAGACCCTCAATTTTCACAAATTCTACTGCTGATACTCCCCAATAGGTGTAGAAGTCCTCAGTTAACCTGTGACGTTGGTGATAGTTTTGTTGGCAATATTTTCATACTCAAATGGCTTAAATTATGTGCACTTTTTGGCTGTACTTTCCAATATTAGTTCATGTGTTTTGCTTTTCTAACTAAAGAGAATATTTGAATATGTATGATTAAGTTCCCTGTCACTTCTAAAAACACAAGGGGAAAGCAGTCATGTTTACTTGAAAAACATTGCTTGTGCAAAAATGAGCAAGCCACCATGTTCAGGGAATCAGTCAAAATATATGCCAGTAACCATATGGGAATCCATCCGGCTGGATTTGTCTCCTTAAGAATCTTGTGCCAACAATTTGACAGTGCTCAAACTCATTTAGGATGTTCAAAGCCTGGATTATCTCTGTGCAACACTGGTCTGCTACGTAGGCAAACCTTTACATTTCAGATTTATCTTGGATTAAAAAAATACACTTTTCTCAGAGGCTGTTTTTCATGAACAGCAGATCTAACTTAATAATGCAAAATGTTAAAACTGTATCAAATGATGGTATTTATTCATCTTAGTAGGCATAGTTTGGTGGATAATGTTACACATGATCAAATCTGGATTTCGTCATGGTCATCAGCAAGTATTTTATCTCTCTCTTTTTTTATGAGCATGTGGTGAGATTTATGAGATTTTGAGAATAATATGGTTGCTTGTCTTCACAGAGAGGAGCAGGAGCATAGTCTTATACAATACTCCAACCATAAATGAGCAGCCCAGTTTGTAAGAGGCAGGTTATTGACGCTCATAGTTTTAAATGGCATGTTTGATTGTAGGGTTTGATAAGGCTTTGCTAGAATTTATTTGCCAGTATCATTGCATACTTTTTCTAATTAGTGCTCTGACTCTTTGCAAATGTTCCCTCCTAAAATAATCTGTGGTGGTTTATGGCTTTATATGGAATCATCTGCAGTGAGTCAGTACCTGCTGGGGAAGGATACACTCCAAGAGATGGTTTAACTAGGGCACACTTTCATTAGTTCACTCATCTCAAATCAGGCAATAACTCATCACTTGCAGGTCATGTAATTTTTTTTCAGTCCCCTCCCTGTTTCTAGTCCTAAGTGTCTCTTGCAGGAGCTGTAGGGACTAACGAGAGGCAGGTCATGGGCACAGGTTTCTCAGCTTCTCAAATAATCGAAGAGCGCGAGTGGGCTACACTGAGCACATACACATGGTGTATATATGCTCAGCAAAGGCTGAAGGACCTCAGTTTTCTCCATGTCCTTCCTTGCCCAAGGATATGCTTCTTATCCAATTTAGTTCTCCTTTCTCACCTCACTGTTTTCCTTCTTTTCTCCATACACTGGTAGGTTGTAAGCCTTCATGCCAGCTTCATCCAATTTTGAAAGAAAAAAATGAAGGTATAAGAAGGTTCCCGCACTCATTCCTTGAACAAAATACACAAATTAATTGAAATGAGCTTTCATTGCTTTTGCAGATAATGAAGCAACATGTTTCTTCCCCAGGTTCAGAAAAGCTTACACAGATGGTCACTGATGCCTTCAGTTTTCAGCTGTAGGGGCGTCATTTGCCTTGTCCATTTTGCATTGCTTTTCCAATTTTCATTTACAAAATCAAAAGCTATTTTGTGCATGTCTTTTCCATGTCGTAGCCAGAACAGAGGAGGTGTGAGAGTCTGTTATTTTCTCTGCTTTAGCAGGTCCTTTCTTTTCCTGCAAACAATAGGTCTCTTCTGATGACAATTTGGCCTGAGTAACCTGTGAAGAACCGGGCATATAACAAATTCCTGTGATTTTATTCAAATTAAATATTATATTGGTCTCCCTTGATTCAAATAATTTAAACAATGGAAATCTAAAGAGAAACGCTAAGTTCCTAATCTGTTTAATTTTGTACAAGTTACTCAGAAGAGCATCTGTTGTCATTAGCTAGACTTTGAACTCAGATATTATTCATGCTATTTCATGAGATGAAATTCTGCTTATTAGCATGTTTTGAAAATCATTTGGTTTACTAATAATAGAGCTTTATTTTCTCCAAATTCTTTGATTCTTTAACAAGGATAAAATATCAATATATCCCAAACTGAAGTAATTTTTTGAGAGAGTTGGAGGTTTTTTTCCCGTTCCCTGCTTGTGTTTCTCTCTAGTAAATTATTAAATAATGTGCTAAAGTGCAGCTTTTGAGTCCTTCATAATGAAAAAGGGTCAAAGACTGTTACATGTAGCTTTGTATGCCAAATTCTGTTTCTGCTGCTTTGCAAATTACTTTTCTGCAAATAATCTTTGCATAATTGTGTGGTTTGCTGCTTCTTACTTCCTTTTCAAAACACGTTTATAGTGTTCCCATTTTTTTTAAGAGTAAAAAGACTTAGAAAAGCAACAAAAACATGCGTGTGTAGACATATAAACGCAGTCAGTATATATGAAACAGATTATACTGTTCAGAATTTACTAAAATGTGACATCTATTCTGTTCAGCTGAAACATTGTTTATTTCAAGGAAATCTGTATGCAATTAAATGGTTTCCTGTTTAACTGTATATATTTTTTGGTCTTTGAGCTTCTTCTGGCTTGGTGTTATCTTATCAAGGCTGATAAGATTCATGCCTTATAAAAAGTAGGTCTGCAAGGATCTAGTTTCTAGAACTCTTCTGATTTTTCCACGATTTAATGGAATTGTCCTCGAATGTGATAATCAACATTTTATATATCTTAAAGACACTCTTGTTACCCGCTGTCTGATTAAAATAGTAATGTACTGTGTGTGGTAGGATACTCATGCACTTTTGCTTAATGAAAAAATTGGTAATTTCATACCTCTGGGTTGTTTCACATAGGAAATATTATTAATTAGTTGCTAGTGAGATACTAGTTCATTACAATGATTCAGAATAAATTTCTAAGAATAATTGTTTTAAATCATTAATACATTTGGCAAGCAAGCAGGTATTACCATCCTAGTATCAGAATTATGTCACTCAGGATTCTTCTTTAGCCTTTCATTTCATCCTTAAGCCACATTTTACCTACAAAAATAACATTTTTGATTCCTATAGAGAACTGTATTTGCTCTTCTCTGTCTTTCTTATCTTCTGAAAAAACATGTACCAAATCATGTAAATATTATTGAGTGAACCTGATGGAGTGGATCCACTGGAAATGGTTTTCCCATCAGCAAAGGATGATTTCTAAGAATTGTTGCCACCTCAGATATGGGAAACATGTTCCTGTAGGCCTGTCAAAAGCTCAGACTGCTGTTGATGGATACTGCTGCATCATGGATGGTGGAATATAGTGAAATTTGGCATCTTTGCCTAATGCTCTACCAGCTACAAGACTAACAAGGATTCCATGATGAGTATGGATGATTTAAGAAAAATCAGTATGGTCAGAAAATGCTAAGAAATTTTGATTGGCTGCTTTTTTGGATCACTTGTGTCCCTTGTATTTTGCCTTTTAGTGCAAAATATGCTTTTTTTTGCCATGCTACCTCTGTGAAGTGATGGAAGAGCAGAAGAAAGTGCAATAATGTGAAACTAAAACTGGTGAAGATTTGAAAGAGGATAAAAAAGATGGAGTGAGTGGAAAGAGGATGGAAAACAAGAACCATTGCAAACATATGTAGGGGAAGTCTTTATAACTGTTGCTTTATAAAAAGGGTAAGGGACACTGCAGGGACTCAGTTACTTACCTTTAGTCTTTTTCTTTGGAACCTGGGAATTCTTCTCAGTTGGTTTTCTTTTTCACTTAGTATGTATTTCTGCTATGGAGTAAGGGAAACAAGGCTCGGCCTGTGATACTTATTTTAGAGTATGGACCGAGGACTTAAAATAACTCCAGCCCCCAGTCTGAATACAATGTCAAATGCAAGCACATTCAAAGAATAGTAAATAAAAGCCATTAACAAATATTTTAAGTTTATCTTACTCCTCATAAGCACAAAGCAATATAATGTTTTAATGTGTTTTTCTCTAAAAAAAAATCCCCAAACCTACATACTTTTTAAAAAATTACTTTGAATCAAAAAAAATGTTGACATAGGGATGCCTTTATTTTGCCTACATTTGGCAACTGTGAATCCTTCCTTGAAATATGCATGTGAAATTTTAGGATTTGGGGAAGACCCTAATTTATATATAAATATATATATAGAGAGAGCTATATGCATTTTTATGTATATATATTTTTATATATATATTTTGCTATGTCACAAATACACTAGAATTTCACATCTTTAGAAAATTAATTGAGCATAAATTGCCTTCCCATAGAGACACTGACATCCCAAGAGCACCTGGTGGTACTATTACTGTAAAACAAGAAAGATCCATATTGTGAATATTAATACAAGAAAATCTAGAAATTTAATTCTTGATTTCCAAATGACTTTCACAGGCTACTTAGACTGCTTTATTCAAAAGCCATCTCTATAATTCAGCCATAGACCTTATTTCTGTAGAGCTAGTGAAGCGGAGGTCTTATGAGGAATAGCTGAAGGAACTGGAGTTGTTTAATCTGGAGAAGAGAAGGCTCGGGGGGATCTTATTGCTGTCTGCTACTACCTGGAAGGAGGTTGTAGTGAGGTGGGGGTCGGTCTCTTTTCCCAAGTAATAAGCAACAGGACAAAAGCTAATGGCCTCAAGCTGCATCAGGGGAGGTTTAGATTGGATATTAGGAAACAATTTTTCACTGAAAAGGTAGTCGGGCATTGGAACAGGTTGCCCAGGACAGTGGTGGAATCACCGTCCCTGGAAGTATTCAAAAACCATGTAGATGAGGCCCTCAGTGACATGTTTTAGTGGTGGGCTTGGCAATTCTGGGACTTGATGATCTTAAAGGTCTTTTCCAACCCAGCTGATTCTGTGATCCTATGTTAAGATTTCTCGGCTTGCCACTGCTCTGATAACTGCAGGTACGATGAAAGCTGTGGATAGATTAAAAAAAAAAAAAAAAAAGGTGATACCCCATTCTTGATCACTAATGTAGGGTTTGCATTTTGTGGTTATAGAGGATGACATAGGCCATAATACAGTAAAACACTACAAAGTAATCCATGTCATAATCATTTTGTAAAGCATATGTGAGTTATGAAAAGTGTACCCATAAATTACAAGTACATCCAATTTAAAATTCTGCTGTGGTTTGCTGGCATTTGAGCTGAATAATGATTGCAGGAAAGAAAGCCAAGGTAATCTTTCTGTTACTGTTTGAGTGATATAAAGAGGTTTCTTTTTTTTTTGTTTTGTTCTGTAGATGTTACTACTAATGCAGTGGCTTTTAAGCAACTTGATCTGACAACAAACCATAAGCAAAATCCCAGAGCTTTGTTTTAGATACTGTAAATTTTCTTTTTAGTGCGATTTATGTCCAAATTCTAATCCTACCCAAGCTTTCTCCCTTTCTAGCGCTGGATATGGGGTTTTTTGTATATTTAGGAAAAATGCAGTTCAGTGTTATATCAGTTAAAAGTGGTTGGAAGCCAATCTGCTTCAGTGTTCTTGATCATTTTATTTAAGCTTTGACTCATACTTCTCATTCAACCAGGCATTATTTAAAAACCTTTTAATCTCTTGTCAAAATTCAGTAAGAGATCACCTGTTTTAACACTTGAAGTGGTTTAGTGTAAACCCAGAGAGGAACTTCACCCCACCAGAGGAGGAGCTTGGACTCACATTGGTTGCATCCTTGGAGGCAAGTCAGTAGTCTCCCAAAGTGTTAGAATTTGCGGTTTGATTTCAGGTCCATCTATCATTTGAAATTCAGTTTTTAATTAGAAATACAATACTTAGAGGGGCATGTCTGCTTCACTGAAAGAGTATCGTCTTAACTGATTTATTTAGAACCTTTTAATGTGCTAGGGCTGATGCATGGAAGTGTGATGTACAGAGGGTTTTGTTCCAGATGAAGCTGGTAATGATCCAGTAAATTGTACATGGACTAGGGGGCTTAGAAGCTGGAGAAGGGCTGCAGTTGTGCCATGCAATACCTTTGCACACTGGAGGTATGAGGAAAGGGGAGAACAGAGGACAAATCTGCACCTGTCTGTACTTTCTGATGCAAGTCTTTCTGCTGTTTCCCACGTTAAATGGCATTGTATTCAAACATGATATTGGGATTCATCACAAGTTGTTCTTAAATATCTGCTTGGCTGATATAAATTACAAAAGAAGGAGAAAGTTTCTTGGAGAGTCATAATGGCTTTTAATTATAGCTATAATAATTGCTTAGTTTCTGTTGTGCGTTCCCAGTGCTGGCTGCTGAATCTTCCACCTTGATATTGATGTGTTTATCTGTGTGTGTCATAAAAATCTCACTCACATGAAATTATATAAAACTCAAATAAAATCATATAAAACTATCCCTCAAAGCAATAAAATCCATCGTGTCAGGGTAGTATATGTCCCCCCAGAATAAGACTGGCCATTCTGCAGTACAAAAGAGCTGATATAACATCATGCTTTTGAGGCCAACAACAAAATGCCTCTTGTTGGGGCTGTTCAAAGCAGTAGCAATATTCATCAACACACCGATGTCGGTAGGAGACAAGGCCAGAAATAAGGGTCCATCAGTTATCTCCTGGGAATATGCTAGGTGACAATCCTAATTGCTCTCTTAACACTTATACTCCCAGCAGCATAATTTCCTGTAGGTCAGAGACGTGTTACCCCCACTGGTGCCTGAAACTAATTAATTTCCATGTCAGTTCTATTCCTTGGGTAGGATTCTCACAGCAACAGAGAAGAGTTGCTCACAGGCACTGTTTGTAATTCTCTTAGACATGTCAGTTGTAAAACTTAAAAAGTATTTTTAATAAAAAAACAAAAGTAATTTTTATTCGCATAACATACTTCTAACAGTTGCAGTATTCTCAGATTATACATATAAGGAATTATTCCCTCTTATAAGGATGTATTTATCAGAGTTCATTGTGATGGTTTTCTGCAGCAGGTGCACAGAGAAGGCTCATGGGGAGTAAAATAGATCTTAGGCACTAGCTCTGATTCCTTGCTCCTGATGTCTTTATTAAGGAAATACATTCTTGAAAATGAGATCTGCAAAACCCTGTAGTAGGGATGTGTCATGCCCTGTGTGTGTGGTGTATTGTTTTAAGACCAATTATCCTCATTGGTAGAAGGTCAGGGTTTATTTCAAGTTTAAGCTTTATTTTCAGTAAAGTGTTACCGGTTACTTTAGTACTTGTAAATTTATCTTTTCTAATTTAATTTCTTTAATTTTGTCTTTAAAAACTGTAAACCAGATGTTCTGAGTAATACTTGAATTGATGTTTTCCAAAATGCTGTATATCTTGTCCTCGTCATAGAGCTACTTGGATCAGAAGGGACCTCTGGAGCTCCTTTGGTTCATTCTGCTCCTACAAGCACAACCAGTTTTAGTTTTCTTCATTTAACTGTCTTGTGAATTAAATGAGATCATGCCTAGTAAGTATGAGATTTTTATTTGGTTTTATCAAATAAAACATTGATTTTTTATTATTATTTTTTTACTAAATGAAGAGTAGGCACTGGAGGAGAGGTGGCTGTTATAACTGCCAATGCTGTAACTGTAGGCCATAATGAAGGTGACGGCATAGAAATTATTACAAACAAAAGGTAACCAGATCTTTTAAAAGAAAGTAGATTCAGACTTACAGGGACCTGAGTATCTCCATCCCCAAGCTCAGATCAGTCTAGTTTCTAAAACTGGACATGTGAATTTTCAAGTCATGAGTGCCATCATAAGTGGGAAGAACAAGAGATATCTGGAACAGTGGGGCCATATATTGGCTACCAGCTGGAAAACGCAATGTTATATAATCTTTAATTATCCTTTCCCTCCAAATTTGTTGCAAAAGCTTGAAGGAAAATGCTACATGTTGTGTCTGTGCAGAAGAACTCTATTTTTGGATGAGGGAACCACAGCAGGCATTATCTGTATGGACTTGAACACAAAGCTGTATGTGACACCACATGGAGATGAAATGGGACTCCTGGACTGCGGGCAGAAGATGCTGGGTGAAGGTCCCAGTGAGGCTGCTCAGGGTAATTAAAGCCTGTTGGCACACTCAGGGTAATGACAAACCCCTTATTTTATGAATATAAAATGCAGTCCCTGACATCAGTAACAGCTGTTGGGTAGAATGGAAGAAAGTAAAATCATTTGTGGAATAACAGAAAGATGCAGTGAAGTTAGCCTGCAGAAGTGAAGAAGAGGTGGGTGGATCTGGAGGAGTCGGTAACATGGGGAGAAAGGTAAGATGGGCACAGTCACCAGGGTTGGGGCACTCAGATCCAATGGCATAGGCAAAGCATTGGCCATGGGAAGAGGTAGATGAGAGTATGATGCACACCACATGCATTACATGGGATTGAAGTGACCTGAAATAGAGGGAAATGGGAATTTGGTACCCAGGAGGCTTGGTGATGGAGGCTGGTAGTGTCAGCTAACAAGTGGTATTGAAAAAATATCTCCCATGACTTCTTGTCTAGATCCTGCTGCTGACATTTGGTAAGCAGAAGACATAATCTCATTATAACTCCCCTTCTACTCTTTGCAGTGCTTAGGAATTTAACAAAAACATTGTTTAAAATATAGTTATTCTCAAAAAAAAACCCCAAAACATGAATTCACAGTACAGTCTAAAAAAATGTTCTTAGCTGAAAAAGCCATTTGTCATTTGCACATAGGCCAGATATTCTTACGATGAGATATGGTATGCGAGTGGCACAGTTAACTGATAACCTGATCCCTGCCTCTGCAGCAATCACATGCGTGTGGCTTTTTGAGCACCCCAACACAGTAAAGACATTAGGCCAAGTGGATGTGGTCTCAATTCTTGAAGAGAATGCAGCTGCCAGTTCTGGTAGTGCTGAGGCTAATTGCTGCCTGTACAATCAAATGCACCTTCCTCAAGCTCCTTGTACATTTGTTTACTCACCTATAAAATAGGTTTACACATATTGCTGTGTACCTTTACTGCTTCTGAGATTTAACTGTGAACTTTTGCATGTGGTTTAGAATACTGTTGTGTAAGAACAGTATCGGTATTATTCATGTGTAATAGGTGTATCATATTTCTTTAACTCTCAGATCACAGTTGGATTTGATTTTAATCTGGCTGTTTCCGTAAATGATGGTAAGTTAGAAACATACCGCTTAGAGTGCTTGTGTGTTAAATTAGTTGTGGCAGAGGCTATAGGGCTTTTTTCTGAGTAGTTTGCAATTATGGATTATATGGATTAAATACAATGAGAATAAACTGAAATCGTAGAATACTGCCTTTAATGCTGTGACCCATGTGGTTCATAACCCTTTCATATTGTTGCAGCCACAATTACCTTGCAGCCAGGAGTTAAGAGAAGAACCTGATTATGCCTTACAGCAAGGGAAAAATCCTTGTGCTGACTGTCAAAAGAGTAGGTACCATCAGATTTTGCCAGCTTCATGGTAATCAAGTGACAGCGAGACCTTTTTCCTCTTCTTTCAGATCAGGAGGGGCATGTACTCTTCTTGTAATAGTTTCCAGCTGACATAACCCCCTCTAGGTTTCCTGAATCACTGGCAGCTTATGATTATGTATATAAATGTGAAGGTGGAGAGCAGGGCTTGATTTTACGCCAACTTTTAAATATGAAACAAGAGGTCTCTGTGTTATCAATACCCTCTGTATCTCCCCATTTGCTTCCAAGTGGCGGGAATAGGTCTGATATTTTCATATATGATAGAGCTTGTCATAGTGCTTCTGATTTAATTAATGCTATTTTTTGGCAAAATTTATCTACATTGCATTTATTGATTTCAGCATAGGTATTCTGATGTAACATCTGTTAATTCAGCAGCATCACTATGTCAGATCTCTACTCCAATAAAAATAACAGTAGTCATCTCATGTTGTTTGTTCTGTCTGTAGACCAAGGAGAACATAAAGTGAGAAAAAGCAGTTTTCTCATTGTAATGTAGGAATCAGATAGTGAAACACAGCAATATAGTGTAATACAAGAAATGTTCCTACGTACAGAAGTGTATACTTATATAGGAATATAGGGAAATATAGGGGTATGGGAATCAGATATGAAATGGCATGTTCAAGGCTAGGCTATAGGCAGCGGCAAGGCAGACAAAGGAGCAGTCACAGTCCAGTGCAATATTTGTAATAGCATCTATTTCTGCGTATGATTATTGCAAAAATTACATACATGTGTATATATATGTACACATTAAATTAGGGCATTCACATTAGTACCAAAATAAATTGTATTTTATGTAAAATGGACTTGATTTATCATACTCGTGAAACTGAGAGGAAAGGGAAGCTCTCCAGGCTTCACGGAGCCTGGAGACTCCAGCTCCCTCCACCTTTTCATGACATAACATCTGTCATTAACATGAAGCAGAAAATAATTGTCAGACTTCACATAGCATCCTGAAATGATCCCAGCACATCATGACTTCCTGGGAGACTTTTGAGTTAAAACTTGTCATAATCATAGCAGCAGGTGTTGGGTGTTTCATTTATTTTTAAAAGTGTCAGTACAGTAAGGATGGAGCAGAACATTTTTAACAATAGGGTCAGAACCTGTTCACCATCTCTGAGTCCTTAACTTCTTAAATACTAAAATAAGTTATTAGAAAGGGCTGGTTTTTTGTAAATCCTGTTGTGTAGCCCTTGCCAGGGCTTAAACCCTTCAGATGGAGCCACTGGCAGTATAAATGTATTTTAGCAACAGTAAGTGCTAATGATATGTTCACAAGACGTACATTGTTAAACCCTGCTAGGGATGTTAAAGGTAACAGGAAGGGATTCTATAGGTATGTAGCGAATAAAAGACAGATTAGGGACAAAGTAGGCCCCCTCCAGAAGCTATCAGGAGAACTGGCTACCCTGGATTTGGAGAAGGCTGAGATTCTTAACGACTTCTTTGTCTCGGTCTTCACTGGCAAATGCTCTGACCACACCACTGTCTTGGAAGGCAGATGCAGGGACTGTGAGAATGAAGACCTTGGGCCCACTGTAGGAGAGGATCTGGTTCTAGAGAAAATGAACATGAGCCAGCAGTGTGAGCTCACAGCCCAGAAAGCCAACCGTATCCTGGGCTGCACCAAAAGCAGTGTGACCAGCAGGTCAAAGGAGGTGATCCTGCCCCTCTACTCTGCTCTTGTGAGACCGCACTTGGAGTATTGTGTGCAGTTCTGGTGTCCTCA
>WYDI02008194.1:0-19312 GCA_009867235.2 Psittacus erithacus | reverse complement strand
TTGGACAGAGCCTTGGGTGACATGGTTTAGTGTGAGGTGTCCCTGCCCATGGCAGGGGGGTTGGAACTAGATGATCTGAAGGTCCTTTCCAACCCTAACTATTCTATGATTCTAAAAGGGCTCAGTACATTTTCTAGCCTATTTGGACAGTTGTACAGTTTGCTTATATTGAATTAAAAACTGTGAAATAGTATTTTTAAACCATTTTTTCTGAATGAACTGTAACTTTTTTTATAAGAAATGTTTCCTTTTTCCTGTAGCCATATAGCCTAAATTGCAGAGAAGGGTGGGTGGTAGTGTGCACATTTTGATACATGCATTCAGATTGGGGTACCTTAAAGCAGTTTCTCTTTCCTACCTTATTTCATTCCCTTTACAGAGGTATGATTTTAATGCCTATGGGGATTTGCACGACTCTTTTCAAGTGCAGCTTTTTTAAGTGTATGTTTTATTAGGTTCACATTAAAATTTTATTTTAGAAGACCAAACTGTGTTTACTAATTCTAGTAATGTAATTTTATAGTCAAAACCAATTGCAAATGGATATTGTGTTGTCAGAAAGCTGAAGCATTGCTAAGCCAAACACCAGCCTACAAGGGGTCTTTTTACCCGATGGAAATCAGTCAGTAGATTCAGGTAACTGATACAGACCATGGCTTACACCATCAGTCATGATGGACTTTATCGCCATTTTGTAGATCTGCATTGACTTGGCTTCAGTGATGGCGACTGAGAAAAAGTAGGAAAGAAGGTATAGAGGGGCACCAATTCTATCAATTGAAGGTACCTTAAAATTCCATGTGTGTTAGGTGATCACATCATTTACAGGGATTGTCCTAATGTTTCAGATAAAACTACCTACAGGTGACACCTGTCTCGATCAGACTATGTTTCTTGGGAAGAGTGATGGGCATCCTGTCTAAATGGGCCTGTAGGCTCTCAAAAGGCTATTGGCTGCAGCAGTATCCCAAATTGTACATTTAGGATTGTTAGGTTTTCTCCTTTCTTTCTGTAAAAATTATGACTGCAGACCATTTTTCTTTGGCCAAGTAACTGAAGGACCTCAACCAGTCACCAAGTGTAGATGGGTCAGTGTCTGATTTTTGCTAGTTGCTCTGCAGAAGCTGCTGCTTCCTGGGAGAGGCCTATGGGAGAAAGCTCAAGTCCCATGGGACTTCGGAAAATGAGTATTTGGATCATTTAAACTCAAGAATGAGGGTTTTCAAAGAAAAGATGGGAAAAAAAAAAAGTAGGTCTTCCCTGGTGGGTTTTAAAAACTGGCTGTAGAAAGACTGTTTGGAGGTTTCTAATTTGCTGATATTCAAGTTCTTTAATGCATTTTACCACTTTCCAGCACTGTACACTTGACCTTGTACAGAATCTTTTAATAAGGTTGATTTGAAGTATTAAGAACAAGGTATGTCAGAAATAAGCAAAGGGGAAAAAAAAAGGGGAAAATCAGTTATTAACTTGAATGTAGAAGTAGCTCAAAATACAGCATCTCTACTTCCCCATATGATTTTCATATGATTACACTGTGACTTTTTATCATGGGAGATAAAAATTATCTTTATCTATTTATTTATTCTGAGGAGTGGTACCCAAATTTGGCAATCTTCTGAAAAAACAGCCCTAGCTCTAAGCTAGCGTTTGCCTACCTATAAACCTAAAAATGTTTCTACTGTATTTTAGCTTGAAATCAATTTTGGCTGACAAAATGCCCATCAGGAGACAAGCAGAAAAGGCTTGGCTGTAAATATGACGCTTCCAACAGCAGGGTACTCCCACTGCATAATAAATACTGTTTTGTGCTGGGAGACTGCATCTGGGGAGAACAATCCCAAAACCCTGACAGAAATCATTCCAAGGCTGGACCAGTTGTGTCCCTGTTACAAGTCTTCAAGCAAATATAATGGTATATTGTTAAATTACATCATCCAAATGTAGTTCTTATTTATTTGACAAATTATATAGGTATCTTTAAGGGACTAGGTGTGGTAGGAGCTATGAGAGACAATGTTGGAGCAGAACTTTGAAGGAAGGTAGAAAAGCAAAATGATAGGAATCATCTCAAAGATTTTTAAATCTAAGACTTATTTTTACAGCCTAATGTAAAATCAGGGAACAGAGGCTGACGTATGACCTTATCTCTGATTAAAGCTGTCTTATATTTTTTGTATTCACATTCTCCAATATAGCTTTATAAATCGTGTCATCAGTATATTTTTATCAGAAAAGCTCCTGGAAATGGTTAAAAAATTAATGTGCTTGAAGTGAGTTGTTGGCAGCTTATCAGAAGCAAAATTATTGAAACTTCCTGAGTTGTAAGTGGTGAACTGGGCTACAAATTATAGAAGGAAAAAAAAATATGTACATTTTACCTCTTAAATAATGTACTCATGTTTACAGTGATGTGATAACACACTTTGGTAGAGCTTTAGGAATGTTGCCATCTAATTCTGCTGTGGATTAAGGAGTTGAAGCACAGAAGTACAAGGTCTCCTGTCATAGTTTTTGACGTGTGCTCAGGGCAGGAGCTGTGCCCACTTGTGTGCAGCTGCGTATCGATTTGTGGTTCCAAAATACCCTCTGCTTGTATTTCCCGATGATGCATCCTAGGAAGACCCTGCAGCAGCTGTGACCTTTTGCCAAGTCCCAAAGTTTGAAGCTGAGGGGGCTGTAAAATAACCCCAGCTCGCCTGAAGGACAAAATATAGTAGCGGTTGGAAGGAAGCAGGCATTTTCCCATGGGGAAATGGTGGAGGCAAACAGTAGTGATGGAGTTTTCAGAGAGTGAAGGCAATTCCTCTGATGAAGAGTGCTGTTTCTCGGGGAGCAGCGATGAGTACTCCTGCGATGAAGTCCAGAAAGTATCCGAGTCAGTGCTTGCAAGCAAGGCTTTCACATATTTACTTGTGGCATTTGATGGTGTCCATTTCTAGTAATTGCTTTTGCATTTAATGCCATGTGCTTCCAATAATTGCTTTTGAATTTAATGCCATGCATTCCTGGTAATTACTTGTTGCATTTAATTCCATGCACTTTGCATAATTACTTTCGAATTTAATGCTGTGCACTTTCAAACTTATGATAATTACTTGTTGCATTTAATACTAAATGCTGTAACTGGTGGATGTCTGTTGAAATTTTACCTTTCAGAACATGGTCTGATGATTTGTTTTGCTTGATGGTGTCTGAGGTTAATTTGTAGATCAGTGGCATGGCCTTAGGTATGTTTGTCATTTTTATGCCTATGTGATGTGTTGGCAGTGTTTGGAAGTCTGAGTGTGTATTGTATTTCACATCTGATGCACATAAAGGTTCAATGTTTATATAGAGCTGAAAATACATTGAGTTTTTTTCACTTCTGTTTTTAGAAACTTTATGAGATTTTTAATCCTGTTTGCACCCTGATTGGCGAACATCCACTAACACAAGAGCATCTGAGGTTTTTAAACCTACTACAATAAATTTTGATTGTGGAAACATAAAGCTGTTTTCCCCCATTGGTCCCTTCATTCAGTATTTGTGGAATGAGGCTCCTGCATAATTGGCAAGAGTGGTGTTTGTAGGCAAGGATGTGCAGGATGGCTTTGGTGATACCCAAACATAGAGATTTCTTTCCTTAACACTTCATATGTGAGCCACTTAATCATTCATTTTTTAAAAAATGTGGTTTTTTTCCCTGATTTGTCAGTAATTTCTAACATAACATAAGGAAACCTCAGAATCGCATGACTTTCTGCATTACAAAAACCTTGCTGTTCCTCTGGTTTGAGTGTTTTTGTGAAGTGAAATGACTTTTGGGAAAGTGCCTTCATTCTACATTTATTTCATGCTGATTAAAAGTATGTATTAAGTACAAGGTAGTGGAAACCTTAACAGTTACTTGTACATTTTAATCTCTAATATTAACATTTATTTTAAATGTTTGAACTGAAGCTGTATTTTACCTGTCTGTAATCATATAACTATAATATACTGACTGTAATCACGCCTATAATCTGCATCTGTAAAGTTATAAACTGGCTTTTTTGTGACAGAAAGGCATCTGAGATAATGGAATAAATGTGTTAAGTTTTATCTGGAATTACTGAACAACCAAAAGTTTGCATACTCATTTTAGTGTATTAATATACTGGCAGAAGTTCACCCCAGCAACATAATAGGATATCAGATATTATCATTCCTATATTTACCAGAGTTTTAGAAGTTAATAGATATGATTGTTTTCTGCTGCTTAGCTACTACTTTATACTTACTTTAAATTTTGTTTATCAGTATGGATAAATTAGTACTAATACACACTTATTTTAATTGAAAATAGACTGGTAGGCATTATTTAAATGTAGGCTTGAATATTAATCTTTCATTCATTTGTATTTCTGCTTGCTTTCTTATAAGGATATTAAAGTAAAGATAGCTGAAAAATAATTAAAGTCAATTAATGACTGCCTTAAAGGGAGAGTGCATATTCCTGTATGAGCGCACGTGCCGCCCCTTTTTTTTTTTTTTTTACTATATTACTGCTTTAATATCTCCAGTCTTTAAACAGGGGAAATGCTATTTCTAACAGCATTTTTAAATCTCATTTTCTGCTTCAGTGGTAATGTACAGTGGTTTTCCAGCCTAAATTAATTACGTGTGCTTAAAAGAGGTGGGTCTCTTTTGCCTGTAATCCACTTACGTTTCATACATGGAAAGGTTTGGAGTGAATTTGAGTAAAACAGCAACTCTGAATCTTGTACGTTTGTTTGGCCAATGCAGATAATGTAATGGCATCTCTTAAACCCTGATGAAACACTGAATCAGCCTGATTCAAATGAATTAACTTCATATTGTATAGCTTGGGCTGGCCACAGCTGAATTCTCGGTGGGTCAGGAAGAGGGAGAATACAAAGCATTTGGTAATGAAGATAAAGAAAAAAATCTAAGCGTGATATTTTTAATTTTTGGAAAGCTGGTGAAAATAACCAACACAGTATTTTAATGTTGAGACCTTTCAAAAGTCCTTTACTAATCAGGCCCCTTTTACAGGCACAGTTCTAGCCTCCCCCATGCTCATATAGCATATGCAAGTCCTGTACATTGTACCTACTCTGAGTAGCAGAGCTGACATCCTTCTTAATTATATGCTTCATGTTCCAGCGCTGAGATATTATGTGGGGCTTTGGAGAGAAGAACATAAGCAGAAAACTAAATGTTCGCAAACAAATCTATGGATAGAGCCCATATTTTGATAAAACTGTTTCTGTGCACAAATGTGCATGGTAAGAAATGAGGGTTTGACTAAAACAGATGGAAAGCATGGACTGATACATAGCTAGATGTCTTATTTACAAGGGGAACCTGTTTCTTTTTTTCTGCTGACACATGGTTTTTAACTTTTGCTTTTTTGAAGCCTTTATAGATGATGAACATCAAATCGATGCAGGGGAAAAGCTTTGGAACCAAGAAATTTATTCCTGAAGTGCTTTAAGAATGCAATATGTTTGGAAAAATAATGATTGTCATGAAAATAATACAATTCATTTAAGAAATGAATTTTTCCTTTCAGGGAGGATGTCAGAACAGCCAATGTCATTGCAGCTGAAGCAGTAACTTGTCTGGTCATAGACAGAGAGTAAGTACATAATTTTCATGCTTTGGGGTGGCTAATATCTCCAGTTCTCACCTTTCACAGTTTTTAAGTAGAGCCTTTGATCATTTTCTCCATTTAATTTTGAATCATGCAGTCACAGTATATATGTGTCCTTGCTGAAGCAGAGGAAAGGTCCTCCTAAATCAAGAAGATAAGACTCAGTAGTGACAAATGCAAACAGTTAAGAAGTGCAGAAAGATGAAATGGAAATAAATGGGGAGATAGCATTACTGTGGAAATGGATCCAGGCGTTATGCTTTAACACGGATTGCTGTTTTGGTCATCAAAATGTCATGAAAGTCATCAAGCTTCTGTCAAATGTTAGAGCAAGATGTTGTTATTCTAGTCTATGTCGGGATGGAGAGCCTTTGTCCAAAGGATGTAGCCCTGCTTGAAACTGTGTGGCTCAAAGGAGATAGAAGAGATCAGTAGAGTAAAATAATGTATAGAGAATTTAAAGTAATTTGAGGGCATTAATCTAGAAAAGAAATGTGTGGGATCTCCAGAAAACAGTGCTGCAAATTTAACTGTTTTCTGCAGTTGTTGGGAATGAGATTAAAACAAAAATAGCATTACAATGAAAATTCAACCGAACTCTTGGGGTGGTTTTCTAGCTGTGAGGCAGTGAAGCACTGGCATAGACCATCAAAAGGTGCAAACCAATCTTCCACAGGAATCTGTGCAAGAGAATGCAGTATAGGTCTGTGAAACCATGAGAGGCGGGTAAATTGAATGGGGATTAGCTTTTCATTGCTTCTGCTGGTGCAAGAACCCAAAGAAACCTTCAGGAGGGAGGTGAAAGCTAAAGGAGGTTTCTCTTCACATGGGGATCACTCACAGAGCCATAGGAAAATAAGAAAAGTTTTCAGGTGTTCAAAAGGAAAAGAAATCCACTGGGGTTTTTTTTTAAATACATAGGACATACTCTGGGCTAGGAACTTTCAGAGAGGTGTAGAATAGTACCGAGGCAAATATCACAAATGCTTTCTCTGTCCTTGAACTCCTCCCTGACACATGGCACTGTCAAAGGTCAGATGCTGGGTTAGGAGTTACCTATTAAGCCCTCATATTCTGATGGGATATATGATTCTGTTCTTGAGTATCTTGTAGGGATGATCTACATACACTCAATCCTGCTAAGCTGGAAGTGGTTTGTATATAGTTATCTTACAGTCCTGCATTTCTAGAAATCTAGTCTTTCGTAATGGTTGAACTGGGGAATAATGCTTAAAAAATCTGAGGTCTCAAACGTTTGTTTATGGTTAATAAAAAAAAAAATATGGTCTATCCATTGAAAACAGATGGTGAACTTCAGTACTGTCAGCTGAGTGGCTTTCTTTCGCATAGACAAGCAAGGTAGCCTGGTAGGTTAAAGTCACTCTATTCCTTATCAATCTGTGAGGCAAAGAGAGGAACTGACATAATTATATTATTTAGCAAGCATTAATTCAAATAAATACAAAGCAGCTAGTAATTTATGGTTTTTTTTCTGAACACTCTTAAGAGCTATTTTTGTCTTGCGCTGTAAGCAATTAACTAATAATTGCAGAGTCAGTCATTCCTGATCGTTTTACAGACTGTTTCTTTGCTTGTCCCTTGTGCCTTTTTTTCAGTATATAATGCCCTTGAAATAATAAGGAATTACAAGTCAAATTTAAACTGATGAAGCTGTAGTTAGTCTGTACCACAGATTCTAGTAATGCTTCAATTAGTAGCAGAGAAACACTATTTATAAGAATCCTATTTATAGTGCAAGAAAAGTAATGCTATTTATAGGACTCTTTATAGTTCAAGAAATTGTCCTATGTCCTGACTGGTTCTGACTTTCTTGTCATAGGTATTCTCTTAGGATATTATTTTACAGGCATGTGAATAACTGTAGAAACTAATTTTAATATGGAGAAAATCTACTAAGACTTGCGTAAATTTGGAATACTATGAAGATGCTGTTCTGTTAATGGGAAAATAAAGCATTTCTTTAGATCCAGATACACAGAATATTACATTTAGTTTGTTATGGTGGTCATGGTAAATGTTAGTGCTGAGTTATAAGCAAGGTGGCATATGAAACTGGAAGGTTTACTTACAGGAGTTCTGTGCAGGAGGAGTGATGCATGTCATTAAATTTGCTTAATATTTTTTATTACAAGACAAGCTGTTAATCCAATGTGTCTACTGATGCAGACATATTTATGCTCACTATGTGTCTCGATCAGAAACATTTCAGGAAAATTCATGTTGCCATTTCAAAGAACAAGTTATAGGAAGATTCCTTTTCCTTAACGGTCAATCTGTTTCTCTGAGAAACTGGAGAATTTCAGTCTGGCTGTAGGGCTTAATATTGCCTGTTGGCATTATCTTGTTATCAGGGTAACTCTTCTGGCTTCAATGTGAAAGTATTCCCAAGGCATCAAAAAATTGTTCCACAGAACACCTGAAAGCCACACTGATAATACAGCTGCCGTACTCCCATCTAGTTAACACTTGAACTGTAAGAGTCACACTTTGGTATCACAGCAAATTATTTCTAAGAGAGATGGAAGACTGATCTCTGGATTTGGCAATATGAACAATTGTAGGGCTGTTTTATTTGCTGGAGGGTTTTGAGGGTAATTATAGAGGAAACTTTCCTTACAGGGATTAGCCAGGCCACCAGGCAAGTTGAGTTTGAGATGGGACATTGCTTAAGCAGAAAAAGATGAAATTATTTGCTTAAAATCATATTTGAAACTCAAAAAAACACGTATTACAATGCTACAAGGGTGAAGCAGTAGGAGGTGAAAACACCATGAGGAAAGCCAAGCAGTAGTACGTGATGGGTCTTTAATTACCAAACTCTCATGATGTCGATGTTGTCTTGCTTTTTGATTTTCTTGTGAAATAAGAAGGCCACTACAGGCACAAAAATGCAAAAAATAGTAGTATAGCTGTTTCTTGTAAGTCTATGTAGATATGCTTTGCAGCAATGGATTTTGTGCAGCTTTTTCTGATGTAGACATGAGCAGAGTTGTGATCTAACAAAGAAAAAGACCTGCAGTACAGCAAGCATTTGATATGTCCCATGGACTTTGAACCATTTTTCTACCACCTGTCCTTGTCCTGAAAATCTTTGTTAGAAAGGACAAGATTGACATTCTTTCCATCTTGCAATTATCTTTTAAATTGCTTTCCTTTATCAGAATAATGAATTTCAGTGGGATTTAGTCCTTAACACCCGGTCTTCACCATACAGGAGGTGAAATGAAGTCGATCATTTGGCTCCAACCAAGCCGTAGGATAAATTTCAGCTAACTTTGCAAAGGCTTAGTGTCAGATTATGTTGCATTTTTCTCCCATGTGAATGAATAAATATGGCTCACGAACAACATGCATATTGAACATCCTTTTATCATAATTGTAGAGAGATGGATTTGAGGGATGGACTTTTTGGTGGCTAAGAAATTGCCTCAGTGGTCACATCCAGAGAGTGGTGGTCAATGGCTCAGTGTCTGGATGGACATCAATGATGAGCAGAGTCCCTTAGGAGTCTATATTGGGACCAGTACTAATATACATTGGTATAGTGGGGTATAGACAGTGGAATCAAGTGCACCCTCAGTGAATTTGCAGTTGACAGCAAGCTGAGTGTTGCAGTTGTCACACCTGAGGGACAGGATGTTATTCAGAGGGACCTGGACAAGCTTGACAAGTGTCGTGTGAACCTCATGAGCTTCAACAAAGCCAAGCACAAGGTTCCACACCTGGGTCTGGGCATCCCCTGCTATCAACAAAGGCTGGGAAATGAAGGGATAGAGAGCAGCCTTGAGGATACTGGTGAATGAAAAGTTTGACATGAGCCAAAAATGTACGCTTGAAGCCCAGAAAGCCAACTGTATCCTGGGCTGCATCAAAAGAAGCATGGCTACCAGGTCAAGGGAGGTGATTCTGCCCCTCTGCTCCACTTTCAGGAGGCCCCCACCTGGAGTCCTATGTCCAGCGCTGGAATACACTGTTGGAGTGGGTCCAGAGAAGGGCAGTCAGAAAACTTAGGAAAGGTTTGGTGTGTTCTTTTAAGATAATGAAAGAGAGAAAAGGTAACAGCATGTAGGTTAATAGCAACAAGTGTATTTATTCAGGGAAAGGAAGTTATTGAAGCTCAGTGCATGTGATCCTTGAGCCAGAAGCTGTATAAGGACAACATATTATATGCTATAGTTCATGGAGGAGAAAAAGTGAGAGTTTGAGTTGCAAGTGGAAATTATTCTGGACTTCAGATTTGGAAGACATGGAGAAGTGGATGGACAAGGAACTGAAGCATGACAGACACCACCTGAAGCATTGCAGATACCAGGTGAGACATCGGTGGATGGCAAATGTCTCAATAAATACCATGGTTGTTCAAAGGTAATATTGATGAACAGGCAGAAAATGTGACCTAGGAGAGGGAAACAAGGCACAAAGTAATGTGTTTGTTGTGCTGGGGAATGAACATGAGCAGAAGCCAGTTACAGAAGATGACAAAGCAAGGAAGAACACCGCTTCAGACAGGAACTGGAACCTGTGAAGAAATCCCAGCTGTGTGTGAGTGAAGAAGGGAGATTTTGCAGCCATTATGGTAAATTATTTAAGGAATCTGCTGCAAAAGTGGGAATTGTGCAAGGAACTAGGCAGGGCAAACTGAAGCCTCCTAAGCAGAAGGAACCTCGCACACAGAGATAATGGAAATATGATAGAGGAGTGTATGTCAAAGATACAACTTAGTAATTGGTAGGCAAAATTTCTAGGTAATTTCATGTTGTATTCGAAGTTACAACATGTCCATGCACTCTGTCATTGAAGAGAAGGTTCCATTAACCTGATAGGGAAAATAAGAGATGGTGACAAAGCTGATCAAATGAGGATGACAGCTTTGCTCAGCACTGGGCAGGCTGGTGTCTCCTCTGTGTTCAAGCTTAATGGTAAGACAGGATTGATTTAGCCCGGCTGTCTGGAGGGAAGGAGATATTCTTCCTTTCAACCCGTGAAACAGAGGGAGGCTTAGCAATTGGCTTAAAAAAATTCAGCAGAATCCACATATTATTTATGGTAACTGTAAAACTATACATCTGACCAATTCAAGGAATGGTAGAAGCCTTTGGATAGTTGAGGAGCCAGGCAGCTCATTGCAAAATATGCAGTTCTCTTCTGATCAAACTTATGATATAGGTAAACATATAAATATTTTATATAACAGTTATTAGTTGCCAGATGTCTTTTATTCATTTTTTTTTCCAAGAGCAATTTTTTCTTTACAATTCATAGGCTTTCTGTGTTTATTACTTGCTAAAAGCCTATGTGAAATAAAGTCAAGACTGTTGCTAGTTAAATTTCCTGTTGTGATACTGCAGTAATTCATCCTTTGGGAAGAAACAAATTGTGGGAGACTCACGGTGTTGTTGCCTCCAATGTGTTTCAATCTTGGCCCTGTTGTAGTTCTTCTTAGTGAATTTTCAGGCTCCCCGGAGGGGTTATTAGATTTGTTGCAGAAGCACAGATGACCTGACTGGGGAAAAGTTAATAATTATGATGTGCTGGCTTTAATGGATTGGTCCCCCAGGAAATTTTCTATAAAACATCTTCTGATAAAAACTGTAGACACAAGTGGAACAACTTTGAGGCTCTGTTCTGTAATCAATTTGTATAAGCATGTACAGACACACTTGGAGCTACTTTTTACGGGGATAAAGCAGGAGGAAAAGGTTTAAAACTCATTCCT
Source organism: Psittacus erithacus (assembly GCA_009867235.2). Lineage (NCBI taxonomy): Eukaryota > Metazoa > Chordata > Aves > Psittaciformes > Psittacidae > Psittacus > Psittacus erithacus. Next base: position 7,937 of record WYDI02008194.1, on the reverse strand, counting down.
AACATTTTGATCATCATTGGCCCCCTTGAGAGAGAAGTTAGTGAAACTTTTTAAATATTTTTTTTTTCACACATACCTCTTGAAACTGAAAATATTCACAGATTCTTCTGAACTGTAAAAATATTTGCACCAAAGTTGATTCAGGTTCATCTTTTATTTATATGTGATCGTTTTTACATATGACTTATTTATGTTGATAACAGTATTTTCCTGGAGCGCTGAGATTTACCAGGTGTAAATTTTGTGGGTGCTGGGAGTACAAAAATATCTAATGCAAATTTTAGAGAAGCTGAAGGATAACAGCCACTAAAACTCAAGGCACAGCTGCTGCTGACGGAAGCCAGTAGTGCTGCAAAACTACGTGGTATTTGCAGATATTAAGTGCTAAATGCTGTTTTTTCTGCTTATTGTCTTCTTCAGTTACACATATTAAGGTGATACAAAAATTTTAAGGAAGCTTTGTAAATATTTCAGGTATTTTCAGATTCTTCGCTTTTGATTTTATGTTTTCTGTGTTTGAAAGCTTGATTTTGTTTTTTAACAGTGATAGCCATGAGCTGTCAAGAAAGGTTGCTGTATCAACCCTCTTGGCAAATGGAAATTGGAAAAAAATCAAATAAAACAGTATTATTCTAGCATGGCTGACTCTATACAAGCTGAGCTGAATTCCCTCATTGGGTATTTTAGGTTTTACTGTTTTCCCCAGTTAGGGTGAAGTTTATCCATGGAGAAAATAGGCTGTGAGGAGAGAACAGAAAAAGTGAAAAGAGAAGGCTATGCAAAATAAAAATACCAAGCAGTTTTCCGATTAAATTCTTGGGGAGGTTGTGACCAAGATGATACTTCAACAGCACTGAGATGGGGAATAAAAAAGTGACTTGAGTGAACACCAATATCTTGCTGAGTCCTAGGTCTTGCTTAATATGTTTTAATAAAAACTTACCCGTAGTAGACAAACGTGTTGTTACTCATTTTGGTGACTATTTCTTATTTGCCCATGTTTCATGTTACATGTTTCACTAGACACAGATCTATTTGCATTGCCAAAAAAATTGAATGTTTGACCTTGCCACATTTTCCTAACCACATGAAAGCAAATCCAGACTAGCTACTTTAAATTGCATTTTAAGCCTTAGGTCATGTCTCATAGCATTCCAGGAGGATTATGGTATTCCTATCTCTCACTTAATTGCCTAATGATCTGTTTGCGATGCAAATGAGCATTAACATACACATCTTGCTTTGCGTTTGGCTTCATCCGATGGCACATCTTCAGCACAAGAAAGATAAATGTTGATGTGTTGAATGAGCTGAATTTTTTGTATTTTCACTGCTATGAAAGGAGTTTGGGGTTGAAAAGATACTCTGGTGATTAACATGTCTTCATATTGAAAATTATAGCCTGTCTTAACACAATTTCTGCGCACGAGTAAAGGGTTTTTCACCTTCTCTTCCTCATTAATGAGTTCCTATTGCTTTCCCCATGCTGCATAAATTAGTTCCTAGATTGTATCATTTAAAATATTATGAATTAAAGAAAATTGAAAAATCAGGGAACTTGTGTGGGCAGAACATATTTCCAGAGTGGTGATGACTGTAATTATGCAACAAGGCCACCCTGGGAAGGTCCATTACAGCAGCTGCAGATACAAACCAGTACAAATACCTTTCCTGACTGTGGCCTTTTGCCTTATATTTATTACAACGAGTAAAATATGTTTTGGTTTTTTTCCAGCTGCTGTTCATAAAGCAAGATAATTAAGCCTCCTTTCATTTGTTTGGTAGTTGTGTCATCACTCACCACACACGTACACGGGGTGCCTTGCTTAGGGTCAGGCATCTCCTGATGCAGCAGTACACTTAAGTACCTACTTAAGATCATACCACGTGTTTAAGCTGCTTGGGCAAAGTACGGTCCGAACAGTTTAATTGTGCTCAAAGGCCAAAGTCACCCTGGTTAACCTTGTGTGTTGCAGGATATTGCATTTCCCACAGCTGCCCTCTACCCAAGCCAAATACATCAGGCTGGTGAATGCTGCTCGTTGCTGTGTTTTCACAAGCAGCTGAGGTTTGGAACTCTTCAGCTAGTAGGTTTTTAATATGCCACTCTTTATCCTATATAATGTCAAGTGATTTAGGGGGGGAAATGCAAACAGTCTGCACACTGTTGCCTTTATTAACCTGCTCTGTGTCTTCCTCGCCCACTGAATAGCATTAATTGTCTTTCATCCTAAAAGTCTTTCTTGAGGGAGGGCCATACTAAATATTCTGTTCTTCTTCCTAAATTTGTAAATATGGCCCTAAATGGTGATAAATTTTTTTAAAAAAAAATTTTTCAACTTTTCAATTAATATTTTTTCAACTTCTTATTTGTCATTTCTGTCTTTGTTTCTATGTTTAGTGCCTCAGGAATGTCACAAATGTATAGAAGCCAGAGGAACTGCAAGATTTTAATTTCTGAAGCTGTGACCTTAAGGCAGAGACTAGTCAGGAGACTGTAGTTTACAACACTGTCCTTTCAAATCAGCCTAACTCTTTTCTCATTTTACAAGTGGTGCTTTCTGTCCTGAAAAAAAGAAAGCCTATGTGTGACAGATATGCTAGGAATAATGGAAATATATAGTAAGGAACTATGCTTTGCACATGGAATATTTTTAGTTATAGGTATTAATTGATTCCAGTTATTAAAAATACTCAATTTCTTATTTGGTCTTTGATACTGTGTAGTATCAATGCCAAAGACATAACAGCTGTATTTATTTGGTTTTTCCTCTGGAGTGTTGCTTGTTAGTTGACTAAATGGTCACAGGGTCCATTCGTTTGAGTCACTCACAACATAAGATTTTTTAGGTTCTTTTTCCAGTATGTCTGTGCCTTTTATATCTCCCCTGGGACAGAGGATGGTGTTAGGGGACTTCTCAAGCTACTTGCAGCTTGTGCAGAAGACAGCTCAGCACTCCTAACATTTCACATTGTCTTACTCAGTTTAAGCCAATTAAAGTCAAATTTCCACTTAAATGTCATTAAGCTATTTGGCTGATGACAATTTGCTTGCCTGTTTTTTTCATTTGTCTTTGCTGTGGTTTTGGCTTCAATTTGTCAAAAGATGAGAAAGCCAAAATACAGAAACAAAGATTATCCTTCAGTTTGAAAGCAGAGGGACTTCTAGGGCTTCTGATTGGAGGACACGGACATGGTGGTGGCACCTCACCACCATGGGACTTATCAGCCACATTGACAGATTTACTCTGAAATTTATATTGGAGGGAGGAAAAACTTCAGCAGTAATTTCAGTGAGTTCAGATCCTAAAAGAGCTGGATAAATAAGTTTGGTTCTTCTTGACATTAGTTATTGCATTTCCACCCCTTCTTCAGTGTATCTGAGGCCATATTTCCCAACAGATGCACAACCCTGGCTCTGGTTTGGTCAGTCACAGCCATCTCTAGCATCGAGGTATGGCCCCTGGTTGCTACTGAAGAGCTGTGTTGGCATGCTTGGCTCACAAATGGAGACTCATCCACTAAAAATGCCCTTTTATTTTTACAGCTCCTTCAAACATTTGATTGGTGGCCTAGATGATGTTTCCAATAAAGCCTATGAAGATGCAGAAGCAAAAGCAAAGTAAGTGCCTGCTCTTTGTGTTTAGCATAAAATCTTAACCTTGTTTTTATTGATGGTACATCACTGTAATTCAAAAAATACTTTGCTTTCTCTTAACACGACAGAATAAAACAGCATAAAAAGTAGTGAATCAGGTCAGTGTCAAGAGCCAGGTGGTCCCAAAGTCCATCTTAATCACAGTATTTGATTCCTCAGAAGTGCTGGATCTTCAAAAAATTCTCTTAAATAGTTTTAAGGTGAGAAATTGCACGTCTTTGAAAGCTCTAGTCGTGAAGGAAAGTGTGGTTGAATACATTGATATGTTTCTTCAGAGTACTCTGATCTTTCTCAGACATTTTCACAAAGTCAAAACATGTTCTGAGATAAAGAGTGGGAAATCGAGTTTGTAATTTTTGAATGAATACTAGGGCTACCTTGATGTGCATGAATATATTCACCTAAAGTCCTACTATAAATGCTCATTCCTTTTGGAAGTGAGCTGTAGTGTATTGTGATTTTAAAATATTTGCAGAAAAATCCTACTCTATATTCATTCTTGATTTGTTTTTAATACAAAAGCTTCGTTATGTCTGTACTTTAATTCTATACCAACAATAAAGCTTTTGAAGAAGAACATGTTCTGATTAGAGGAATACTGAACGTTTGCCAGTATGATTCAAAGGCAAAAGTTGTTTAAAACTGAAGTTGTGCTATACAAAGCTATTTTACTCTTTCTCTTCAAAATTATTTTCCTTTTTCTCTTTTAAAATAATTTTACTTTCTTTTTCCTTTTTATTTTTTTAATTACCACATTAAAGAAGTGGATAGGTGTTTTCTCAAAGTCAAATGCTCAGTGTGATTGCTAATCAGGGGTCTGCAGCCATCTGAATTTAAAAATTGCTCTTAAGTTATACATAGTATCTTCTCATTAAACAAGAGGGGTTTGAAATAGTGTATAACAAAGATATTTGCCACAAAATTAGAACCCTTAACTAGATAGTTGGTTAAAAATAACTTTTTGTTTGTTGGTTTCAGAAACTAAATGTGCATCCCAAGAAATTTAATTTCTTAAAGAAGACTTGCTAATATTGTAAAGTACCCACAAATTGAAATAGTATTTTCTTTTTTATCATCGAGTGATATTTGAAATACATTTTTCATCATGTTTAATGTGTTTGAAAGTACTAGAAGGTACCATAGGGTTGCCTTTAAGTTTAGAACCATATTTCCCTGCTCTAAATCAAATATGTAAGCTTTCTTATTAGAAGGTTTACATTCCTTAAAAATGCTGTTCATATGCAGGAGGCTATCAGCCTCTTTTACCATCCCAGAAAGCATGTATTTTGGGCACAGAATGCAAAGTCAAATAGGGACAGTGCTATAGCAGCAGGTAACTAGGTATTAGATATTATGGATAAATATGTATTTACATATATATTAGCTATTAGTACCAGCTGAAAACATGGTATTTCAATGACAGTATCAGTTTATGCAAGGCACTACAGCTTCAGAGAGATAGTTCCAAGTATCTCAGGCATATGCTATTATTGTTTTAGATTATTTTTGTTTGTTTGCTTTAGTGTTGCTATTTGGATTATATTGATTTCCATTGGAACAAAAGGAATGAAAACATTGTAATGAAACTGGATTTTTGCTTTTAGTAATCACAGAAGCTTTTATAAGGTTACACCTTTAGCACCAAGTGTAATTTGCAGTAAGGACTTGCCATTTCCCATTTCATAGTCTGTCTTTTCACATCTATGAATTTAAGCTCTACGGAAATGTTTGTGTATGCAGATTGTATTGGAGGCTTTTTTAGGTTAGTTTTACGAATTTTAGGGGAGGGCTTTCAGGATCCCTTATGCACTTTATAACATGTCTTGAAGGGACTGCTGTTTTGGACCTGTTTAGAATAAACTCTTCATTTTGGGAACCAATGGGCCAATTGTTGACCTTAACATTTTTTAGCTTTTCTCTTCTTTATTCCTCTTCTTTTCTTCTAATGCCAAATATTTTATCCCAATGGAAGGGCAAAGCGAGGGATTCCTGGTGATAGAGGAGTTGTTCCTCAAAAAGAGAAATCAATTAATTTTGATAACAACTTTTCTGTCTGAAAAATCAGAGGCCTGTGCTTGTGTCCTGTCACTTGAGACTGTAGCTGACAGTGACATTGCCCTTTGCATACTGACACTTTGAAAAAGCAGAAGGGATCAGTGCTGGCTGACTGGAGAAACATTTAAAAATAGGAATGCTCTTTCTAAAGATACAACATTTATTAGTCAAATATTTATGTTAGCTCAACTCCTTGAAAGCAGGCGCACACCTGCAAAAAGACAAATGGAAGAGATAAAAATGGCAAAGTTACTGGGAGAGTAAAGCATGATGCATTGTAACCTGTTTCAGAAAATTTTGTCGCTCAAGAGTTATTGTTTCTGTATCTCACAAGATAAAACTCCTCTGGCAGAAAAGTCTTCTTGGCAGAAATTTTAACCTGGATTACTTTTCAAGCAGCTGTTAATTAGTTCTTCAAGGGTTTATCTTTTCCAAGGGAAAGTTTGTGAACGGAAGGAACTCGGCACACAAAGTACATTCAGATTTGCTGAAGCCTTACACAAATCACATTAATTTCCCCCCTACCCCCTTTTTGCAACCTTGTAGCTAGCATCTCATTTTCAGTGCTTGTATGGCAGGTGGCAAAAGGCCTTTGGATGGATAGAATTTTTCTGTATATCCATGTCTCACTGTATCAGGATGATCCACACAAAGGTCAGATGTTCAGCAGATGTAGTGACAAAGTAAATACAAAGGATATTGTTGTAAGTCATTAGAGAGTGTCAGAACCTACTTTCCATGGTGTGGTGGTCATTTTCAGGGCCAAAATATGTACAGTTTAATATTTTCTTATCAGTTTCAGTCAGTTGAGAAACATGAACTGCAATGATACGTATAAAAATATTTACAAAATGGTAGCCAATGTATTTTCATATATATCTACCATATCAAGGTGATTATTAAACTCCTGTTAATTTGTAGGCACCTGTTTAGCAAAAGCACAGATTTAGAATACACCTAATGCAGGTTCATGTTCCTGAAGTAGAACTTGGGCCATGGGCAAGAGCTTATTGCATAAATGCCCAACAAATTGGTGGCACTGGTGGGTTTTTTAATCTCCATGCTGGAGTGAGACCCTGGGGTCACAGAGCTGGTAGTCTCAGTGCAGGGCATGAGTGAGAGGATGCTGAGCAAAAGTTGCAGGGTCAGAAGATCCTCCCATGTAGCCTGGAGTCCTTTAGGGCTTGAAAGGGGTGAACTTTTTGTTGGCTTTATCTCTTGGCTAGCTGGTGTTTTCTCAGCTAAGCCTTGAGATATGATAAGGATGCTCCTAGGACCTGCACAAATACTCTAGGAATCAAACTGCTATAGCCAACTCAGCTATCCCTTCCTACCTGTGGGCATAGTTGGAAGAAAAGAGCAAAGTCTGCTCAACTCTTGAAGAAAAAAAACCCAAAACCTATCACCATTCAAAAATAGTTAAGCTCAGCAGAAGGGCTTTCTACACCACTAAATGAGGTGTCACAGGGGGACCATTGCTTTTTAGGTATCTGTATACTGGCTGTGACAGTTGTAGGTGTCTCTTTTCTCCATGGGCACCTTCAGATTGTGTCCTAAATGCCTGGCTCTTGGCCTGCACGGGCAGCCAGGATGCCTAACACAAGCCTGTGTCAGTGCTCTAGTGGGAAGGTGCCCAGGAATCCCTGCCAAGCAGACCTCGAAGAAAGTTCTGCTCTTCAAGAGCTTTGGCCTTCCCTCAAGAGAACACCTGTCTTGTCTGGGAAAGCACGTGTGCACCTGGGCCACTAAAGGCGGTGGAATCCAGCACAGTTGTTCATGTGCCCAAGCTGAGTCATCTTTTATGCTGCTTTGTGAGTTAGTTTCCTGAAATAGAGGCTTTCATCTAAATGGGAGAACCCTTTTTTTATCATAAGATTACAGAATTTGTCTTTATAACATGAGCTTACTCCAGCACCAGAACTGATTTACTTATTTATAATTAATACTTACTACCCAACTAACACCTATTTTGGAGACACTTTTCCCTGTTTTTTGCAAGTTTGAGATTGGTTGTTCTCCTTAACATCCATTCTTTGTGTTCAATCTCTTAATTCAGAAGTCATTGAATCACAGAATAGTTAGGGTTGAAAATGACCTTAAGATCATCTAGTTCCAACCCCCCTGCCATGGGCAGGGAAACCTCACTTTAAACCATGTCACCCAAGGCTCCATCCAACCTGGCCTTGAACACTGCCAGGGATGGAGCATTCACAACTTCCCTGGG